>BMAW01060811.1:0-14061 GCA_019974015.1 Nephila pilipes
TAAATATATATTTATTTATGCACCCCTTATTATATATATATATATATTATATTAATGTTTATTTACAATTAATTTTCGTTATATATATATATATATATATATATATGTCATTATATATGTATATATATATATGTATATACATATATATGTCTATATTTATATATATATATATATATATATATTCATATATTTTATATATATATATATATATATATATATATGTGTGTGTGTGTGTGTGTGTATAGACAACACAATACCACAATAAATGATCATCTTGCTTGGATTTTGTCATCGCTTACTTACATCAACATTTTACTCTCTTATGTAAAATTTTGTTTTTTCCTTACAACACTTTATTGATGCCCAAATTTTAAGCGATTAGTATATATATATATATATATATGTAACATATCCCTGTCGACTTTTGTAATGTAACATAATATCAAATAACAGTCGAGGCATATTGAATTTTCACTTTTATTTTAAGTTGAGAGAGAGACCATTTTCATTAGGTAGTTGGTTACATCATTAAACAGCAATTAAAGGTGAGAAGAGCAGAAGAGTTGTATGAAAAGAGAGCGTTTTTCGTTGTGTTTTTGGTTATATACTAGGGAAAATTCCCATCAAACGTCAGAAGCACGTGGTATGAATAAGGGGATTCCAGGGGAATATAATAGATCGGGAAATAAAAAGGGATTGTTTTTGACAGATTTGTAATTAGTTTAAGCAGAATTGATCCGTTTCAAGAGCGCGTGATGCAATAAATTATAGGATACTTTGGAAGGGGATCAGGAAATAAGAATGAACTCTTTACTTTTGTATTGGGGAATGAGATAGAATAGAAAGTTAAGTTATTATTTAGGGTAATTATTGAATTAAAAGTTAAATCATTCATATATATATATATATATATATATATATATATGTGTGTGTGTGTGTGTGTGTGTGTTAGGTTAGATGTAAAAAAGAATTGAACTTATTATTTATTATATTTTAGCCAGAAACCAATTATTATTTATTTATTTAGTTAGAGACTATTCATTGCGTGATAATAAATTTGAGAGAATTTGTATCTATCTAATGCATGAAATAACGGCTTGTTAAAGGAATACAGTACGAAATATTATAATTAAGCCCTGCAAGAAATCGAATATTACTATATTAAATGTATAAATAAATTCTTGCTAAGTGTAATTTTAATACTCCTCATGATAAATATAAAAAAATAATCCGTATTCATATTCTAAGTGTAAAAATGCTTATAAATAAAATAAAAATTGGTTGCTATTAAATATAATAACATAAGTTTAATAAATATGGGTATGTTTGCAAATAGTATATGAATCAAGAATATGAATATATAATTACTGGTAATTTGGACATGGATGGGAAAAAACAAAGGGAAATTATGATGTTAAGTTTCAAACTTAACATTTTGAAAATAGTTTTCGTGTTAAGGAACAAATTAGATTGGTTATTGTTATTTTTTTATCATATTAATAGTTTTTTAAGGCCATTTATTAGAAATTTTAAGCAATGTGCGGATTGATTTTTGTATAACATTAAAAATGAAGTTTAATAAAATAGAAATTGATATTAATTTGATAGATAGATAATAAATAAATAAATATTGATATTTATTTGAAATATTTAATCTCTGATTTTATATTATTAATCTCTCTACTATAAACCTCTGGCTCAAATTTATTATTATTATTATTCATGTTCAAATTTATTATTATTATTATTCATATGTATATATACATACAAACATATATATATATATACTATGTGTGTGTATTTATGTATATATGTATATATATAAATGTATACACCCACTCACACCCACAAACATATATATATATATATATATATATATGGTCTTCTCTTCTTATTTGATAATTACGCTGTTATATACAGATAATTATGCATTAATTTAACGAATAAGCATTTTGAAGATGATAACTTTTTTGCAGTAGTTAAAAATAGTAAGAGAGAAATTTTTAATAAAATTATTACAATTTGTAAGGAAATTGGTGTTAATAATTAGTTAATAACGTTAAATTAACTCCCATTTTCAACGACAAAAATTTTAAAAAATCTTATTCAATTTCGAACATTCATTAATATGCATGTATTATTCATGCTTTTACATAAGTTATTTTTGCGTATACATATATTTTTCTTTGTTGGCTAAAAAATTGCAAAAATTATAATATATATTATAGATAAGTTGAAGAGTACTGCCTTTGATATAGAAATAGTGCTAATATAGTCATTTATATTAATAATTACTATAATTATGCTATTTTTAACTACGATTTTAAACATCATGTTATTTCAATAGACTTAGGTGATTTTATTAGTGTTCTAAAAGAGATTTATTAGAAATTAATTATTAATAAATTTGTTGAGTATTAAAATTGTATTATTTATTTCAGTTAACGCATTAAAATTATATAGTTTTTAAAAATAAAAAATATACACAGTTAAGATGTATATCAGAAGTTCAGCTTTCAAGTAATTGATTTGATAATATTTATTTACATTGTCCTGAATGTAATTATTATGAATATATTAGTTTTAACATATTTATATATTATTGATGATATTTTAATTTTAAAAAAATTATAACAAAAATGTGTTAACCTTTTAAATTTTAAGTATGCATCTTCTTGTAACTATTCACAATTTTTCATTCTGTTTTTAATTTTTTTTTTAATTCAATTAGACTAAAATCCTGCCAGAATTGTGAGAGAATATAACCATTCTTATCGTTTGTGCAGATATAAGCAAATATTTAAATAACAAAAAGATATATGCTATTTTTAGCTATGACTTTGAAAATCAATTTGATGATATTAATATTAAGAACATTATTGCAGTTCAAAAGAGAATTATAAGAAATTTCATATTAATAAGTTCATAGCATTCAAAAAATTTAATTGCTTATAAATTTTACTTACGCTAATCTTAAAAGGATATTATATATTTTAATAATGAAGTTATAAATCAGATTAACGGTGTACCATAAGGTGAGTCTGAAACTAGTTATTCAACGAATATTTGTTTACAATATTAGGAAGATAATTTTTTTATTCTGCTTAAAAATATACAGTAATTTTTTTGAAAATAACAATGATGAATACATCAACAAATTTTTATCTTTTTACATAGAATATTGCAATTTATTACAAACTATTAGTGATAAAGAAATATCTGAATATTTATATTGCCGTAAAATGGAAGGTAATCATTTTTCTAGAATTTATGTTATAAAAGATAACTTTTACTTTTGTGATCCATAATTCTTTAAAAGGGAATACGCCAAGCTTGAATGTTTTCAGAAACCCGATATATTTTATCATATTTAGGCAATATTAGACTTCAATTAATATATAAGAAATTTATAATAATTCGGTTAATTTAAGATAATTGTCTAAAACAGTAATTTAATTAAGAGTAATTTAATAAATATAATTAAAAAGTATAGTTTTTTTTTCCTGTTTTTATTTTTTCGATTCTTCTTTTTTTCCTACTTTGCATTAAGTTTTGTTATAAATTTCTTACTTATACTTGTATTAGTACAAATACACTCTGATAGATGGTATTGCTATACTTCCTGCTTAAGATTAAGTGGAATAATTATTGATTTTTAAGTCAAGAATGATGTGTTGGCTTTCCATTTAAATTTTTATTACAATTTGCATAATATATTATTAGATTGATATTTTTCTAGTCTCCTTTTTGGTGGAATTAGTATTTCCCTTGGTCAATCGATAAACACTAGTAGACAAAAATAATTGGCGCACAAAGAAATGATTGCGGGATCGTAACGAAACTTGGCATGAAGGTACACATCGGGGAGATATGCAAATGATTAGAAATGCAGCGTGATGGAGCATTACGTATAGCCGGTAGAGGGTGCTTACAATCGGTTTCTGTGGAGTATAAAACAGGTAATCAAAACATGTTTGAGTGTGCTGAATCGTCTACAAAGAAAGAGCTGAGGTAGACATATCATTACACCGTTTTCGAAGACAATACGAGCAGCTGTCGCAGTTTGAGAGGGGAGAATCATCGGCATGATGGAAGCTGAGTGGCCCACTAGGCGAGTAGCTCGTTAATTAGGTCGCTCTTATTGTGTTGAGAGGAGATGTTGGGAACAGTGGATTCTAGAGATGTCATTTACACGAAGACCAGGCACAGGACGTCCTCGACAGACCAGTCATCAAGAAGACAGCCACATCGTAAGAAATGCACGCGTACAGCCAACTGCTTCATCGACCACCATCCAGGCACAGTAGCATCTTCACCAGCAGCCCCTGTGTCTTCTCAAACCATACGAAGGCACCTGGCTGAAGGACATTTGGGATCGCGGCTCCCATTACGTATGCTACCCTTGACGCCCACCCATCGACGCCTCCGTTTGGAGTGGTGCCGCGCACGAGGAAACTGGACTTCAGCGGAATGGAACCAGATCGTCTTTAGCGACGAATCCAGATTAATTTCAGGAGTGATGACAATCGTATTCGTGTGTAGAGATCCCGTGGTGAATACCTCAATCCTTCCTTCGCTTTACAGCGACTCACCGCTCTCTCAGCTGGTGTGTTGCTTCCACAGCTGGTGTGATGGTATAGGGTGCCATTGCCTACAATACACAGTCACTCCTAGTATTGATCCGTGGCACCATGACATCCTGCAAGCAGAAATGTTGCCACTCATGCAACGGCTCCCAGGAGCCATTTTTCAACAAGACAATGCTTGGCTTCACACGGCAAGGATGTCCCAAGGCTGTTCCCGCACTGATACTACCCTTCCTTGTTCTACCCAATTCCCTGATTTGTCTCCAATCGAGCATATCTGGGATCATTTGGGACTGCGAGTTGGGCATCCCAAGAGTTTGAACGAACTAGTGGCAAGGTTACAGCAAATTTGGAGTGTAATGTCTCAAGACATCATACAGAACTTGTATGCCTCAATGCCCGATCGTATCGCATTGTTCATCCGAGCTGTAGGGGGTTCAACAGGGTATTAAATACTCCGTTCTTTTGCCTTTTTCTCTGAAATAAATGATCCTTTTTCTTTGATTTTATAATCATTTACTTATATTAAAATAGTCTTTAAGTATGAAAAATTTCATTTCATTTTGACGACTCCTTCTTGGTGTACTAATGTTTTTTTTCATGAGTGTATTTTGTATAATTTCTGGTTTTGAATTGATTCTATTTATTTCTTGTTTCTTTTTTAATTTATTTAATATCTATGACGGTTTACATTATTTTTTCTGTTGAGATTGTTGGGACGTTGTTTAAACATTTAATCCACTAAAAGCGTAAGTCAAAACATATAAATGTCATATATAATTTTCCTTATGGTCTTTCTATTCCCAGGTTCCTTGTTTTTTCATTGTATTGCTTTGTACTTATCCAAGGCCCAAACTTCATCTTATTGTCATTTTTTATTAATTTGTTATTCTTTCAAGGATATAGAAAAAAATTTTCTTAGCCACCCAAGGGGCTATTGTTCTCTTTTGAATGCTTTTCGAGTACCAGATCAGTTTTCAATTTCTTATCATTGCTTCAATTTTATTTATAATTAGCTTAAATATATCAAATTTAATTTATTGTTTGCTTTAATATTAATTACCTTTAGTTAAAATATATTAAATTCTTAATTTATCGTTTCCCTTAATTTTAATATCGAAAAAGTGTACTATTATCCATTTCGCAATATTTTTGCGTTTACTTTAATTTTTATACTTAATTCGGTATTTTAATAATTATAAAAAACGCCCTTTGGGAGGCTAAATCTGTTCTTTGTAACACTTTACATGGAACTCTTCTCTTTTGATTTTAACTTTTTTCTTATCTTTTTTTCAAGATTTCATGCAAGGTTTTACGCAATACTCTTCGTTTTCCTAATCTTTATTACATTCTAAGAAACTATCTGTAAGTTTTCTCTTAATTTTTTTTCAAGAAGAGTTTAGTTTGCTCTTCATCACTGCCACTTGGACTCTCCATATGTACGTTTCTGAGGTCCTTCGAATAAGGTCTTCTTAGGTATCCCTTTTGTGATTGTTTTACCAAATTTTCTGTATCAAACAGACGATGCTCGTTTTCATTCTGCTGTCATCTCAAGAGTTTGCCTTCTAGCCACAGACACCATGCCGTAGCTAGCACCATTTCCAGATACTTCACCCATAGAAGAGTTACGGGATAGGCCAGCGCAAAATTTGAAATATGTTCAAACCAAATTTCAAACTGCCTGGAACAATAGTAAGAACGTCGACGGCTCAATGCAATACATGTAGCAGTATACGATTAAAATAATGGTGACCCAACAACTTATTAAAAGTTATAAATATTTTCCATTTTTATTGATAGACTTTTTTACATACAAGTTCAGTTTTTAATCACAAAGTCCGCCTCTCTCTTTAACTCCATCTTTTCTTGCCAGTTACTAATCTGTTTCTCAAAACGAGATTCCATCCAACCTCCATCCTGCAAAATCAACTCTGCCTCTTGACGATCTATTAACATATATATATATTATTACATATATAGAGCAGTTATTATTACATACATATTATTATACATATATATACAGAGAGTTATTACATATTATTATTGCTATATACATACATATATACATACATATTATTATATATTATTGTTGTATTACATAGATACATATTACATATATAGATATACATACATATATATAAATACATATAGTTATAGTAATATATTACAGTTATTATGTACATACATATTACATAACATATATATATATTGAGTTATTTTGGCATATTGTATAGTTATTATTATATGTTATATGGCCATTATATACATATTATTATTAGTTATTAAGGAACATACATACATACATATTTCCATAAACATATATTGGTTATAACTCTTTTGGCCTTATCAGCCACATCTTTATATGTAGCAATTTACTGAGGCATCATGGTTTGATCAATAATAAAGTTATAAAGACACATAATTTCATTCTAAAGTATGGAACAGTGTTAATTATATTACTTCTATTATTCTAAATATTGTTTTCTTTCGCTTGGCGTTCTCTTATAATTTTTCATTAACTTTATAGATTTTTGTTTTTGATTTAAATTTTATTTTATTTTTAGTATGTTTAATTAAGTATAATAATTGTTATATGAGTTACATTCATTTTAATTATTTTTTTATTGATTTCTTTAAATATTTTGCTTTTTTTAATTTAATTTATGGATTTGCGATAGATGTATTGAATGTGTTTATAATTGATGTTTCATGAAAAATAACTTTGATGTTTTGATCATATATATATATATAATAATTTAACTTAAACCATTAATTTCTCGCTATAATAATTTAATTTACTAAATTGACCCATTATCTCCTTTAATTTAGATAATGTTCATTCGTATTTTCTGATCCCCTTCCAAAGTATCCTTTTAATTACATCACGCGCTCTTAAAACTGGTTAAATCCACTTAAACCAATTATAATCTGTAGAAAACAACCTTCAAATTCCTATGCTTATGATATTTCCGTCAATCCCTTAATTCATACCACGGGTCTCTGACGTTTCAAATGAAATTTCCCTCACATATAAACACAAACACAGCTAAAAAACGCTATGTTCATACTCTTCTCTCCTCTTCTTGCTTTCTTATGATGCAATAGCTTGAATCAAAAGGCGGAGTGGAAATAGTTTCTCTCTCCGCTTAAAATAAAAGTTGTGTGAAAACTCAATACGCCTGGAGTGTTATTTCAATGACTCACACAAGATAAAGATGATATTATGTTACATTTAAAGCAGGTCGGATCTATACACACACACACACACACACACACACACACACACAAAACAATCAACACACTTTAACATCATATATATATATATATATATAATGTTTAAAATGTTATTTCTATAAAATAAGCCAATTTCACATAATTCACAATTTATTCACATAATTTATTTTTTATTCAAGTGGGTTTTTTTTGTATGCTACAAGATTAGAGTGAGCTACAAAAGTAATATATAGTATAGAATTAAAATATGCTGTAAAAATATGCAATACTGAAGTCCATCTATTATATGTACTAGCAAAAATTTATGCATGTTTGCAAAGCACTGGGAAAACGTTCATTTTTATTATAGTTTTAAGTCCAATGTATTACTTGCAGTCGTGAATGGCACAGGTTTATGTGAATATAGGAATATTTATTCAAAACTAAATCTTTACAGTCTAATTTTATCTAGAAAGGAATTTAGTCACTGAGGTATTCAGGTGTTTTTGATATACTCTGAGAGAAATTAAGTTACTTACTACTTTTATACATATTGTTAGTTTTATTAAAGACTTTCAGAAACGTTTCTTAGGTTTTTTAGCATATCAGAGTCTTAAGTCTTTTATAAATGTAAATTAAGGGGAACAAAACTATAAAAAGGCAATTTTAAAGACTTCTCTATTTTTCTCCAAAAATTATTTTATTTCCTTCAGTGTTTCTTTATAAATAAGTTGATAAATGTTTAAAAAAAATTTAATCTGAAATGATAAAAAGTTGGATATTTGCTACGTTTTATTTAATATTTAATCTCCAATACTGATATATAAATAAATATATATATATATATATATATATATATATATATATATATATATATAACTATACACACACAATCTATAACAAAAAAAAAACTACGCACCAAGAAGGAAATTCCCGTTTATAATGAAATTTCGTATGCAAATACATTTGGACTGAACATGCAAAAGATTAAAATTTGGTGTCCAATGAATGGATAGCGGGAGCTACAGCGCATCTGAACTGCGCACTCAGCAGGTGTATAAAAGAAGCGATTCTCAATCTGATGGTCAAATTTTCTGTTGCATTGCGTTTTAGGATACCTCTCAACGACTGAAAAAAATTCCTCGACGTAGGATTCGAGCTCATTACCAGCAACTGTCAGAGTTTGAAAGAGGTCGTATTATTGGATTGAAAGAGGCAGGTTGGGCAAATCGGAGAATAGGTCGTCATTTAGGTGGAAGCGACGCGACGATTAGAAGATGCTGGCAAGAATGGGAGAGCAATGACAGATTTCAGCGTCATGATGGTAGCCGTCGACCTAGGACCACCGCAGATCTGGAGGACAGAGTGATTGTCAGATCAGCTATCACAAGGCCTGATTCATGGATATTAACCCTCAGACGAGTGACCCCCACCCGAGTGTCCACGATGACCAGTCATACACGGCTGATAGAGCGAAATATACGCTTGTCCCGACCGCTACGCCACCTGCCCCTCACTCCTGCCCACTGTCAAGCTAGATTAAGTTGGTACTTTGATCAATCAGGTTGGAATGATGCTGACTGGGGATGTATAATTTGTAGCGATGAATACCGCTTCCGACTGTGTCCTGACGATCATCGAAGATGAGTGAAGACGCCCAGGTCAGCGTGATGATCCTTCTATCACTAATGCTCGCCAATCAAGCCCTCAACCAGGACTTTTGGTTTAGGGTTCAATTTTCTTGATAGCCGGACCCCTTTGGTCGACATTAGAGGCACACTTACAGCACAGTGGTACGTCGATGACATTATGAGACCTGTTTTGCTACTATTTCTTTTGCAGTACCTAGGCCTTGTTTTTCAGCAGGATAATGCCGAACCACACACAGCACATGTTGCTATGAAATATCTTACAGCTTGTTAAACATTTCCTTGGCCAGCCAAATCTCTCTCCAATCGAGCATGTCTGGGATATGATGGGATGGTGAATGCATCTTCCAGGAAATGTTGATGACCTAGCCCTGCAATTGGAGCAAATTTGAAAAGAAATACCGCAGGAGAACACCCGGAATCCTTATCACTTTATGCCACATTGTGTGGCTGCTTGCATCTAGGCAAGAGGAGAATCAACACCTTATTGAGCTAGTTACTTTGTAACTATCTTACTTCGAAATAAATCATTCAATTTTTCTGAATATTCAATCATTTTCTATTCTGCACATAAATATCCTATCCGCCAATTTTTATTTTCGTTGTACACCTCCTTCTAGATGCATCGTTTTCTTTTGTTATAGAATGTGTATGTATGTATACACACACACATACACACACATACACACACACACACACACACACACACACATATATATATATATATATATATATATATATATATGATTGTGTTTGCACAAGGTATCTTTGAACCCTATAAATATTTATTTGTTAGAAGTTAGAAGTTAAAATTTCATTGATAACAAATAAAAGCCCTTTGTAATCAGATTAATTAAATGAAATGTTTATTTAAACCAAATGAAATAATACATAGATATCAAAATGTTTCGATCATAGTTCGTGATTCGAATTGTTATTTGGGAAATTCACTTTAAGAATCTCTTATCTAAAGAATATCACTGAATTTTTATTTTAAAATTTACGCTATTCATCTAGGCGTTTGTTGAATCAGTTCTATTGTCAATTTAAAATTCAATTTCAATAATTTGCGAATTAAATCTTATTACTCCATTAACTTTTCACATTCATGGTTTTTTTGCAGAAATCGATCATTTACCAGAGAAATTTTTCACAAGGTGAATCTGAATCAAATATTTATTATGATCATTCTATTTACTACTAATACTGCATTTTGATTCATGTCTTATGTTTTAGAATTTATTAAAGACTACAACATTGAAAACAATTATCTATAAAAGTTTTTTTATATTTTATTTTTCACTTAAAATGCATACTAGTAAATTGTTTTTTTTTTTAATTCTCAGATAGCTCCTAATTAGAGTCAGAGATCCTTTATTAGTATTTTTTATAATTTATTATATACCTGAAATTTAGAAACCTAACAGATTCTAACGACATTATTAATTAACTTTAACATGATGTTTCGAAAACGAATTTTGAAAAATCCAGAATTATGAATGGGAATAATTTCAGAAAAAATGAAATATTATGTAATAATTGATATATAGTATCTAATGTGATTATTCAAATCTGTGTGAGCATTTTGTACCCCTCAACTGTCAAAAGAAATAATATCATAAGCTTTACGGTTTATTTCTACAGAAGTATGTTATTTTATTTTTCACTACTTCTAGAAATGCTTTTATTTTTTCAAGAGTAATTTTTTTTATCATTTAACACTGGATTAGATATTTAGAATTGAATATTATAATAAACAATCTCTTCCATCCTTTAACATTTTATTTCTTTTGAAACTACCTAACAAATACCTTACATATTTCGCAACTAACTACAGACTTTTCTTATTTAATTAAATATATTTATAAGTGAAAGTTATTTCATATGTTCTTTATTTGGTCTTTGTGATTAAACTCACTATGATTTGGTTTTTTTCTATAATATACACCTTTGCCGAAAGAAAGAAATTTCCCTCATATTTCCGAATTTCTACTTTTCTAATCTCCCCTGAGTAATGAAGAAACAGTTTAATATCTAAATGGTGATTGACGGTACACTTGTTATAATAATAACAACAATAATAATAAATAAGGCTAACCCAAAGATTCTTGGTAAATAATTTCAGATAACAGGTTTACGAACATTATTGTAAATCAAATGATAACCGGTTTTTTTTGAAAATAGGTAACTTTTACCGAGGTATGTAGAGGAAAATATTGGAAGCAGCTTCCAGTTTTTTTTTCAATAATGACTCTCAGACACTCATCATAATGAAGATGTCAGAGAAATTTATATAAAACGTGAGATTTTATTCAGAAACTCTTGAGTTAAATGTGTAAAAATGTCTATAAAATAAATACAGAGAAGGTTCTAAATATTTTGAGTTAGGAAAGAAAAACGGGGTATTAGGAAAATAAAATAATGATGGAGTAACATACTGTATTATTATATTGTATAGTAAATATTTCTCTTTTTTTAAAAAAAGAAATCCATGAATACCACCTTCGCAGATTCTCAAAATACCTTTGCTGTACCTTTTCCGACTAATTGGACGGCTTCCTTTTCTATTGATACAGAAGCTTCTTCCCAGTTTTTTATTACTAATTTTAAAAACCAAGTTTGAGTTTAGTTAAACCAATGCGAATCATATAGAGTGAGAAAAAGCTTCGATAGTAGATGGAAATAGAAGTTAATGAATCAGAAAAATGACGAAAATTTGCATCCATCATTTTATACATTTACTTTATTTATTAAGCAAGCAAGATTAAATTTAATATTTACATTATTTGACAAAACTGGAGGATGAGAAATTTAGATGTTTGATGAATTGCTTTATTTGAGTGCGTGGAGGCGTGTTTGTCTCGCGAATGAGTAATGTGTGTTAGTCGAATTTGTGTGAGTGTTTGTGAACGTGCAAAATCTTGACAAACTTCTTATTTAAATGAGTCACTGGGAGGGATGCACGGCTATCACAAAGAAAAAGAAAGTATCATTTTCTCCAAAAAGAGCGTTCCCATCAAGCAGCATCAAGTGTTAAATTTCATGCAATGGCTCTTTCATTAGTACATTCAAAGAGTCCAAGAGTGTCCATTTATAATTAAAACCCTCTAATCTTCGATCGTGGGAACCATAAATCACTAATCAGGTAATTCAGTCGAAGCAGCCCATTATTTTGATTGTTGCTTGATTCCCGTCGCATAATGAAGAATCCAGGTATTATCGATGGTAACAACTCGACGCACATTGACGACGACCTCTCGGTGCGACAACAATATCTAACTTTGATATGGGAGCAAATGACAGTCAAATAAAAAATAACCAATTACTCAATATCAAATTTATTTTAGTGATGCTTGAAGAATTGCAGTAAAAAGTGCTAACATTAACTTGTTTAGCAATTCCCTCTGTCATAAAAAGTATACTTTTTAAACATTAACGCATAGTAAATAATTATAAACTGCACTTAGCTGCATTGATGTTTTAAAGAGGATATTTATTTATCATTCATGTAATTATATTTTTCAGCTCTATAAAATACATTGTTAGAATCTATATTTAAATCTTATTTACCAAACTGTATATCAGCGAAACTATTAATATCAGTATAATTAACACATTTTAACTAAATGGTGGTGAAATCCCAGTTACATTTATAATAATAAAAAGGTAAGCAATGGAGAAATCGATAAAATGAATATCTATTGATTAGAACACACATTTAGATCCAAAGGTTTAAGGAAAAAAAATATTTAATTAACTTTATTACGTTTAATATACTTACATTTCAAATTTTTAAAGCCACAATCAAATTTAAGAAGAATATTTTTCTGTCCAAATTTTAATTCATTCCCTTTAAATGTAAGTGAAAAAAAATCATTTTGCACTTAAAAACATAAAAACAATAACATTTTAAAATACCTGCTAAAAATTAAAATATGGAAGTAATATATCTAGCATATACATTTGATCAAACTCTAACTCAAACATTAAATTCCTCACATCTGAAGTAATATGGGTACTCCAAAAAAATCGATATCTCAAACAGTTATTAAATCTGACGAATGACAAACGTATTAAGTTTTTAAGCATATTTTGAATATTTAAGAACAGATTATTATTCTCTATTTTATACAATAATTAAACTATTTAATTCTTTATAGCTTTCTTTCGATATTTTATAAATTTTTTCTACTAATAATCTATACTTTTTAATAATATATAATATTAATAATCAAAATTATAAGCTTGTTGTCCATGTTGTTTAGTCGAAGAACGAGTTTGAGTCCTAATGCAGTTAAAGACTTGTCATGTAGCGATGCTATTCCACGTTAAATCTGTCGTGGTTTAATGCCTTCACGTTGGAAGGAATAAGAAAGTGAAATAATTTTCAATATAGAAGAAAAAAGTTTCAAAGTTTCTTCAATAATATTCAAAGTTTCAAGAAACTTTGAGCATTAGGTTTTCATCGCACGTCCTCGTCACTTACCCGAGATTCACAATTACAAAACCTGTGCCCAATAACTTCATATTGCTTTTATGTATGATATTAGAAATTAAACTATATTCGGTTTAATTTATTTTGATAACTCGTAATGCAATTAAAGTGTACATAT
>BMAW01060823.1:0-14832 GCA_019974015.1 Nephila pilipes
CATATATATATATATATATATATATAATATTGGGAAAAATTGTTAATAAGAATAATGGACAACATAAGAAAATCATTAATCAATATCAAAAATAAGAAATGTGTTTGGATAATTAACATTAACAAAGGAGATAAAAATACAAAACAAGGACATAAAGCAGTAAAATTAACTATTTTTCATGCTTTGGATTGAGAAGCGGATTAAATATTGATTTATAAGATCCTAATTATCCCTACAGCAATGGACTAAATTCCTGCAACGTCATGAGCATGTGATATCATTAGCCATCGATGTAAACAACTTCGATTCATATTTGCACGTTTTGCGCTAGATTTGTGAAAGATGTTACACATTATATGTGTTTAATAAGGGAAAAATTGTAAAACCTAGACGTTCGTTATATTTCCTTAACAAACTTCTACATATGCAAAAATCAATCATATTTAATACGACATTTTCATACTAAAAATTTATTACTCACCGGACTTCGTTAGATATTTTAAATGTAATAAAATAAGAGGATTCCATATTTGGATAAAAAATAGATGACAGCGCCAATATATATGTTTGCAAAAGACTAGATCCTCCTCAATGGAGGTAACTATATTAAATCTATTAAACCCAATTTAAACTTTTTATCTATATAAGATTAGTTTCCCTTTAACATAGTTGAGAATAATATTTTCTTCTGAAAATATATAGGTTATCAATAATATAAATTTTGATAACTGTCTGTTATTCACAAAGTCAGATTTTCAATATCTGCTTTTCATTTTATATTAAAATACATAAGTAAAAAATATGTTTGACTTAATAATATTGCACTATATAAGAAAAAGCAAAAAGAAAATTTTAGGAGAATCTTGATGCTAGCACATCATTATAAACTATTAAATTTGAAATTGAATTATAGAAGAATTTACATATTCATATATGCAGATGGTCGAGAATTATTACAATATTTACTTACATATTGTTGATTCTATGTTTTTTTCAAAATATTATTATCAAATTATTATTAAATTTATAATGATATATATAAACAAATAAAGCTATTATTCAAAATTGTATTATCTTAAATCATAAATCATTATATGTTGCAGCTTATTAATATATCTTGTTTAAAACAGAAAATAATTTAATTCGAATTTGGTTCTAATGATGCTTAATTTTCAATACATTAAAATCAGTCTGTGATAAGTTAAAATGCTTACAATATAAGAATACTATATTTAAATATACTTAATAAACAGTTAACTTTTTACATTTGTTTTTCAGATAGCCCAGAGTTAATGCTATAATTACTTAAATATTGGCCACTGTATTACTTGAAAACATTATAATCAACTTATGATTAAAATGATATTTTTCGTAAACCGAAACAAAAAAAAAGACTATTATTTTAAATATAAAATAATAACAGTTCAAATCAAATATCATTACATAACTGTTACAGCTTAGTAATATATCGTGATTAAAGCAAAAAATAATTTAATAAAAATTAAACCGCGCAACAATGTTTTTTAATATATTAAAATCAACTTGTGATATATATATATATATATATATATATATATATATATATATATATATATATATATATATATATATATTAAAATATATCAACAGCGTAGGTATAAGGAATTCATATACTAAAGCGTTGCACATAGTGGTGGTGTTATACAAGTCACATGATTCTGACCCAGTGCTACTTATCTGTGAATTTAGCCCATTACTATATAATAATGTTAGTAGATGCAAATAAACTGCAGAACTGATAAAGAGTGATCGAAATAAATTCGAAAAACTAGTATGCAAAAGTGTTTCAAGTAAGGAAAATATATTAAAAACAAAATTAACTACTACTAAATTACATACTAACGTGTAATAAAAATAAATAAAAATTTTATTAACAATCATGTTGAAGAATATAAAGTTAAGATTATATAAGAGACGTTAACAGGAAAATACTTATTCAACTGAAAAACTGAAAATGACTAACTCGCAAGCAAACGAATTGCACTTTTGCTTGCAATACCATGACAGTCGGATTAAAGTCTGAGAGATGTTACTAACTGCTACATTATGCATTTCTAGGATAGTTCTGCACCTAGTATAATAGCTTGTGAGAATATTTGATTCCAATCCCATAACCCCGTATTACGCATCTCTGGAAAAACACCTAACCAGCGCTATATCTCTGAGGTCTTAGAGTCTGTTGCCTTCACCTTTAGAGCTTGTCTATGGTCCAATTCCAATAAGAAAATGTGCACCAATACTCATGATCTCTTCTTCACCAACCCCATTGTATTGCAGCCTTGACCTGCTTGTTTTCCCGATCTATCGTCTATCGAACACTAACTAAAGGCCGATGAACGGAGAGATATTGACCCACATGCTACTGTATCAGATCGAATTTTACAACGTTTGGAAGCAGCCTGGTCCATATTCCAAAGCCTCTTTCTATCGATATCGAAAGCCATAGAAGATATATATATATTTATAGCCATAGAAGAAATATATATAGTAATGATTTTATTTTCCTTATTTTGTTAAAGGCAGTATTTTTAGTCATTTAATCTCTGTGTACTCTACGGAATTTGGTTTTATCTCTTGTCCTTCTTAGTGTTACATTTTGAATGGTGTTACATTTACAGTGTATGTGTGTATACTCTTTACCAAACTGGTATAATTTAGTCACATTTTAAAAAAAGTTAATATGTTTAAATTTAGAAAGATTAGTTGAATAATCTCTAGAGGGTAATAATGTCTAGAGTGCGAAAAATGATATAAATACATGAATACCTTTTTGATTTTCTTTAAACTGACTGTTGAATTAATATTCACTTGTCTAAATTATGTATAAATTATTATAAATTTATATTTAAAGTATGAATATTTATTAAAACTTAGCACATTCAGAAAGGAAATATATAGCTTAAATCAATAACCATAACAACAAATTTTCCACGCTAACTCGACAAATTTAATTACCGCTATGGCACCGATTATAATTAAGTGAGAGCTTATTGATTCCAAGTAAAGTTTTGTTAATGAAAACAGATACTTTTCTGAGTGAAAAAGATGATTGATTTCTCTTTTAATAGTTTACGATGGAAATTAATTTTTCTCACTTTGTAAATAATGCAAAATTGATTCCGTTGAAGTTCGAGGACAGGATTGAAATTACACAAATTTCTTTTTTTGACGCAGATAAAGAATATTATATATAATTAAAATATATTTCTGTCCTTCCTAAATAAAATCTTGATAACTAAAATTTTATTTGAAATATAGAATATTAAGTAAAACATACGAAATTATGTAGTATTGAGTTATGATTAGATATTTAATTAAAATTCATTTGTGATGAAAATTATATACAAAATAAGATTTAAATATAACACTATATTCAGGCAAGATCTATGTATACATGCATAAACAGTTGGTACCCAAATTAATGAGGGCAGTCATATATTTTCATAATTTGTCTGTTTGAGTACACTTGATGCAATTATAAATAGTTCATATGTGAAACGAGATTTTTTTTTATGTAAATCATTAAATATTTATTTTTAATATGTAGTGTTAATTTATTTGAAATAATAAATTGCTTGATAAATATATATTATTATGAAAATTTGTAGAATTATTGAGATTATTTCGTCTCGGTATCTCAATCCAACCATTCTGTTGGTTCTACATGCCTAGTTTCTTATCAGGTTCCTACTTCAGGAATGAGCCAATTAGAGTTTTTTCTTCAAGGAATCTTACTCTTCTCCAGAATATTCTCACTTTATTGTTCTACAGTTTCCAGTTGAGATGCATATCTTCCTCCACAGAAAACTATCTGTGAAGAAAACGCTTTTTTAGACAGTTCATTACTAAAGAAAAGTAGCACATATGTCGGGCTACATGCGGCTAATCTGGTCACATCTGGCTCTTGTGCCATAATCTGGGCACTTCTAAAAAAAAGATGTAACTGTGGTTTGGACGTTTACAAAAGATAGAAAAAAGATAAAAAAAAAGTTTGATAAGAAGGAGGGTCGAAAATAGAGAAGTATCGTTAGGGTATACCGGGGCCGCATTACCCGTGTTTACCAAGGGCAGTAAACTCCTAGGGAAAGAAAAAGATTACTCGGGTGCTTCGAAGTCATGATACCCGAACATACCTGAATAAGGCAAACTCCTGAAGCCTTCGAAGGGGAAAAAAACATCCCCTCGTCCATATATCATATATAATTAGGAATATTTTTTAATAAAATAGGGAAAAAAGTGCAACGAGATTAACTCAATTGATTCAAGAAGCTAGATATGCTATTTCAAAAAACTGTCTGCAGACATCAAGCAGATGAAAAATTGTCAGTGTATCATCCTATAATAAAATTAAAAACACCTACCGATGTAATGAAGATAAATTGCCTTGCCTGGCTCAAAAGCATAATCACATGAGATTGAGGACTGAAATAAAGTAACTTATTAAGATTACAGGTACTTTTATTTATTTTCAACTTCTTTGTCAAGCATTAACAACTTTTCTTTCTAAATTTCAATTGTGTTTCTCAGATAAATCCACATATAAAAATCTGGTAGATAAAAGTACCTTCATTTCGTTGACACTTTGAGAAAATTATCGAAAGATAAAACATACTATGAAGTGAATAGTTTGGTATGTAATCAGATCTAATGGAGATAGATAGGCTTACGTCTTAAAAGGAACCATAAGGCAAGACCAATACAGATCAGTATTGCAAACCCAGCTTCGAGAATTGTTCCCAAATTGTGGAAAAATTATTTTTATGCATAAATCAGAATCTTTCCATAAAGCAAGAAGTATTATAGCATTTTTAGTAGACTGTAATATCCGTGCGTTTCTCCTACCAGATAATTCTCAGGATATACATCAGTTTGAAACTTTTTGGGAAATCACAAAGTGGAAAATCACTAAAGGAATAATAACGTTTAAATGAAAATTAATGAAAAATTAGATAAATGTATGAAAATTACAATTTCCAGATAATAGATACGCAAAGCAGTGTGTAGAAATCATGCCAAACAGCATTAAAGCCTTGATGGGGAAATTTTGCCAAGATTAATGTAATACAGTATTAATTCTTTATTACGTTTTTTATTATTTCTCTTGTTGTATTTGCTAAGTTGAATGTATCTAAGATATAATTATTCAGAACTGAGAATTTTCTTTAAAAATTATTATTAAGATTTGAATTCATATATTTTTCTGAATATATATATATATATATATATATGCGTGTATGAGTGATGTGTGATGCCATGTGACTTCCCTGAACTTTAAATAATTTCTTGATTTATTCTGTATTTTAGTTTCCATAGCAATGTGTAAATCGTTATTTTAATACTTATTTTCGCTCCTTTTAATCTTTTAATTCATGCGATCACACGATTTTTATAGTTCAGATTAGCATTTCCCACATTAGGAACTAATAGAAATGTTTCCTACCAAACAATTGCTTTCCATATAAAGTACACAACAATCCTTTTATCAATTACCATATGGTGTGAATAATCCTTACTTTAACTTCTCAAATAGAGATTTTTTTTCTATTCTTCTTAATTGCTTGACTAGGTGGAAGTGCGTCAGCTGTAATCCCGAAGTATCTCCCCTCCATCGTGCAGTATTGATAAATTCATAATTCAGTTAATTAAAGTTTCCATATTGTACAAAGACTGAAGCAAAACATGCTTTGATGTTGAATAGCTAAAGAAGTACAATAATATAGTTATATATATATATATATATATATGTGTGTGTGTGTGTGTGTGTGTGTGTGCGTACTAAAGGGCCAAATGTTCGGGGGAACCTTCTAATATCGTTTCGAACTTCCTTTTGTCCGGATAACAACTCAATGTCGCATTGATGCTACAAGTCGTGAAGCTCCTCAAATAAATATTCAGTCCTGCTGCATTCACAGCCGATCACAAATGCCAAAGAATTGAAAGTACCGAATCTTATGCACTAATTTATCTTTTGATCATGTGCGATACATGTATGAGGTGATCTATGTCTGACGAAATCAAGCGACTAAATCATTCGCTGGGATTATCTCTTGATAAACCAGCAATTCTTATGTTCCTCATTCTTATATTTCTCAAATCAATAGCGTATGATTTTAGCCGGTGACATGGCGTGTTTTCTTCTTAGAATATTCCATCGTTGTTTGGGTTTATTAAGTCCATGACTGGCTGAAAATGATCCTCATGTAGCTAAACATATTTACATCTAATGAATGACTGATTCCATTTGACCAGAGAATCCAGTCCATACTACATCCCACATCTATGGAACACGGTGCTTTGTTGACAATATGAGTTCATGGCTACATGAATCTGCGCATCACTTGAGCCGTTCTAGAATCTATAATTAATTGGAAGCGTGACTCATCTGGCCAGGCAAAGTTTTTCCAATCATAGCGGGTCTTGTGTCAAAAGTCTTGTGTGACAATGAATTACTACATTTTTTTAAGACTTGCATTAAAAATTATGTCCGATTGTCTAGATTTTTAATGTGATTTTATTTACTTTCTTCAGTTTGTTACTTTTTTTTTTATTTTACTCTTCTTACTATCTCTTAAGCTTTATAATCCAGTCAAATTTTCAAATTTTTCTAGCTATGATTGTACCGTATAATAAAATTTAGAAATTAATTGAAATATTAATCAATGATTAACAATGAACAAAATGAATTAAAATGTTACTTTATATTCTTAGTGCAGAAAACTAACCTTAGAAAATGTTTGAGGTATAATACTTATAAAAAGGGGCGTAAAAAATTCTAAAATCGCCTAGTATTTAAATACAAATTAGGAATGAATTTAGCATGTATCTAAAATGCTAATAAATGTATTAAAATCAAAGTTAAAAGGATCTTAGCAATTTACAAAATCATCGCTTTTGTGAGTTTTTACTTTGATTTTAAATGATCTTTAATTAAAAAAAAAACACCATGTGATCCACACATGGGAATGTATTTCTAAGAGAATTAATTCCATTCAACTATAAAAAACAGATTTTTACATTTTATATCCTGAAGTTCTTTAGTCTTAGTATATCCAAAAAATGAAAATAAAGAGATTTTTTTAAAATAAAATATTCGTTAGTAATTTCAGTCATTTGAAGCAAAAATTTGTTTAAATTACACACAAAAATATTGAGTTTAGGTAAAAGAAATCCAAATTTGTTTTTGAATAAATATGCCGGATTTATTCCTGGAATAAGAACAGCGTTTCTCATGAATATATAAATAAATATTTAAATCACTCTTTTATTTATTTTTCAAACCACGTGGAAATGTATTCGCTTGTGTCATGCATATTAAATTATTAGACAATTTCTAACACGCCAAAGTTGGCATAAAAATATATGCCCTGTGTCCAAACGTGAAGGAAATTGTTTTAATAACTTTTATATCTGTACTTTAAATTTCCTTACTTTAAATCCCGTATATTGCTCTTACTGTAAATAATTTGGATGATTTATATTTTGATCGATAATGTTGATCGAAAAGTTAAATTTTGATTATATTTTAAATTAGTGATTATTATAGTTTAACACTCTCTCTATACATATAGTTATAAATATTAATTTTTTACTTTTAGCAAGAGAGTTATTACGTTTTCCTACTTGTTATAACTTCAGTAGTTCTTGTGAATGATGATGGAGCTTAATGCTGCAAGAGCCAGATGTGGCTACTCTGCGCCAAACAGCGTGTGACTTTTGAAAAATAAAAGAAAAGGATAAAATGGGTTGACAAGCAGAATGATCGAAAATCGAGAGGGATTGCTGGGAATACCAAGGGTGCGTCACCCGTGTTCACCAAAGACAGTTAACCCCATGGAGGAAAATATATCATTAGGGGGACTTGGGGTTATGATTTTCGTACTTACCTAAAGAAGGTAAATCTCCGAGGGCTTTCAGTAGTTTTTAGATACAGTCCTTAAGCCAAAAATTCCTTATCTGGAGGCTTAAGGATCATGCGCTGAAGTTAACAACTTTTTATTCTATTGTTACAAAAATTGTTGCAAGCACTTCTTTATGCGTTTGGGTATGTGTAGATAATTTTCATCCAGTTCATGAATACTTTGAACAAGACTCCTCAGAAAATGTTACTCAATTATATGTATAATGCTTCAAGACTCAATACGCTGTTTGCCACTCAATCATACGTTACAGCTCTTTACACATTGCAAGCTAGATATGTAATAATTACAAGACAGTCAATGAAGGAAGAAGGCTCGTTTTTATTTTAATAAAGTATTTAGCATCGGATTGGACTACAGAAACTTTAAATATTTTTTTGAAAATTCCCATAAACTCTTCTCACTTGACGGTAATGTATCGCTTAACTATACATTCTATATTCTTCATCACATTTTTCTTTAAAGAGCTGTTTCTAAAAGAGCCAGTGAAGTGATACTATCGAGTAGCAAAGTGCTTCATTTTTTGAAAATTTGGTATTTCAGAATCAGGAAGTGCTTCACTTTATTCTCAAATAATAATTATCATACCTGAAGCCTTTCAAACACAGTGAAATTTGTCGAAAAATGTATTTCTCAATCATTTTTCTCATCAGAGGAGTATATGAATTATTCTCTGTTGTGTTGTTATTTATTCTACATGTTCTAGTTGAAGGCTAGACCACGAGACTCAAATTCTCAAGAAATCATTAACGAGTTGAAGTGAAGTAATTATATCTTCTCTGTCAAGCCTCATACAATTTAAAAGATAGCTGGGAGAGGGCTAGGAAGAATTACAAATGGAAAATGTTTTTTGGCCCTAGTCAAAAATAGGATTCTTAACGAATCCCCTAACAAGTCTACAAAGGATGGTTCAGATGCCTCTATATCCCATAATGGTAAGGGCACCATCAGGAAGTGGCCTCTTATACCATAATTGGAATAAAGAGATCTTCAATAATTTGCGGCTTAAATTTTTTTTTATTTTTGAATTGGTTTCAAATCTGATGGAAAAAGTATTTGGACCTGATATAGGCTCCATTCTTCAGTAAAGTAACATCAATTTCGTTGCTATTGAGTTGTTTATGAGACGAGACCCAATTCTCAGATAAATGTATAACTGAATGACATCATTGACAATTTTAGATGTAATTACTCAAGGAAGATCAGGACATAATGTTTAACCAGTTTAATTAAATTTTTAAATAATCATTATCAAAATAACAAAGAAATGTGGAGTGGTTACCTTACTTTACTCAACTAAATGCTATAATAAAATATATCTACTTATGTTGTGGACAATAGACTTCAAATAAGTGGATCCGATTTCAATTGTGAAGCTCTAACTATTCTCTTACAGTTGCTCAATCCACTATAGCATTCCTTCCCATAACTCCTATTTTATCTCTCCTATTCACAACACTTCTTACATATTCTGAATTACAAATGTCACGGTTCTTGCACAAGGTAAAGTTCTCGTTCAAACATCGTACTAAGGCAGGTCTAGAGGTTAGGTAAAGGGAAATGCGCATGAGAGCCGTTTCAAATTTTGTTTTTCCATCACACACACACGCACACATAACTGACGAAAAAATTGCATAAGATTCATAGTCTTAATGAGAGCATCATTTTTCAAATATGTCTGTTTGCTTCTTTGATGAGAGATTGACAATTTTACATACAGATGATGAATGCCGTCAAAAATCACGAGTTGCAAAGTTCACATTTTAAGGAGATGAGCAGTGCAAGTTTGACTTTCATGATTGAATCGGAAGGACCAGAATAAAGAGACAATTTTACATTCAAATTGAATAGATCAGTAGCTCAGTGTCGACCTATACAGCCAAAGTAAGAGAGAATATTTCCTTAGAGGATTTTTACCTTTTGAACGTAATAGGTCACATGCTATTGGAATAGGGACTCTGAGGGATTCACATGGCCTCCAACAACCTGATAGGGACTATCCCTAAAGATCTTCAATTGTGAGAACTATATGTTCTGCAAATTTTTTATGAGCACGTGATTGTATAAAAGAAAGGATAAATATGATTTGTATCCGGAAATAAGAATCTTTACTTTTAAATGAGAGAATGGGAAATATTATTAAATTAAATTATTTTTCAGTGAAACTATTGCAAATTAAAGTTGAATCGTTACACACACATAAAGACACACACACTCACACACAGACACATACAAACACACACACATATATGTGTGTGCATGCACGTGCGCGCGTGTGTGTAATGATTTCACATAAAAATGATATTTTAATTTTATAAGTTTTTTCGTTTTTTAATTCTAAAGTAAAGATTACATTCCCATTTTCTGATTCAGTTCCAAATTATCCTTTAATTTATACGATCACGCTGTTATAAAATCTGTTGAATCAAATTTCCCAAATTCATAAATCTGACAGAAATAATCCCTATAAGACTGATAGACGTCTTAGTATGTATCAGAATCCCTTCGTCTTATACCACATGAATTACCAAGTGATCTGAAGAAATCCCTATTATAAATTAACATGCACAGTAAAAATTCACACTCTTCTGATGTAACTGTGACGGCGGAGCTGCGTCTCATACCTTTTATATATCAATAATGTATGCATATTGCCTCTCTATCTCTCACCGAAATGAATAAATTTTTCTTTGATAAACAGTGCTCTCATTCCAACTATGAATTTGAAAGACACATGTTTTCTTAGTCATTAAATCTTTACAGTCATTTCAAATTCTTAACACACGCACGCACGCACGCTCACACACATATATGGGTGTATATATTATATATATATTCTGAAAAATCTGCAACAATATATGTAGTAAAATTATTTAGATCTAATTTATGAAATAACTTCATTTTCCAATATTCTTAGAGTGAAAATTCCACGAAATCCAGATGCATAGTCTTAGGGACAGAGAAATTGAAACAATTGAACAGTGTAGTTATAAGCATTCTGATTAAAAAAAAAAACATTTGATGTAATTAATTGAGAAAAGATTTTAAATTTCTCCTAGGTTATGCTTTTCTGATATTTTCAAAAACTATTAACCATCTTCTTATGTAACATCAATAAATTTGGAAAATGAGTAAGAAACAAAAAAATTCCTTGCTACCTTTTCAGTTTTTATTTTATCTGTTACTAGGAATTACAACGAATGAAACATATTAATTGGCAAATTTTATTCGATTCGTGTTGTTCTAAAGTACTTTTATTTTCCTGTTGACAAAATTTGATAACTTCAAAATAAAAAAAAAATTATAATAATCCTATTTTTAATTAACTCTCTTCAAAAAATTTATTGCAGCTAGTAACAATCGCGACTTACTATAACTATAATAAAAAAAAGACAAATTGGATGAGCGTAATGACATTTTATTGAGTTTTCACAACAACACATTTATCACACATTCTGCAAATAAATACATCATTAAATAAAAATGAAACAATACACTTTATTCTTAATTGAAATTTAAAATAAAAAGAAATTTAGTGCAATACAAAATAAATTTGATCATGATGATTATTTCTTAAGTAATTGATATGGAATATGGTACGTCGAAAACAGACATGTTTAAATAAATTATTTTGTGATGATGCAGTACAATACTAAGAATACACTGACAAATTCTAACACCAGATGAAATAGGCAAGTATCATAACATTAACAAAAAATCAAGAAAACTGAAGAATATTTTAATATGAGTTTTTTCATGGAAATAAAACTTTAATATTTATTATTATTATCAAGCGAAAAGCATGTACAAATATCATCACTTTAAACAGCTTAAAGTGAAAGAAAAATCAATTTTCCTATCTTAAATTATATCGATAAAAAGAATTCATACAAATAATTTAGTTTTATTCATCTTATATGAAAGCACGAAAAAAGTAATCGTATTTTTCTGAAATATTAATGATGAATTATAAAATTACAGACAATTACTAACAGGAATAAAGACTATTTTAGAGATAACTTTGTACAATACATATAAGATATCCACAGATATATTTTAATACATAAATATGAACGCGTTATTCCTTAAAAAGTGATACAAAGGTACATTTACATGAAAGTCATACGAATATAATATACATCAAATACATTTAATATTTAACATTTATCATATATTTATATTAATGAAAGAAAACGTCACATTTCAGATTATGATTTCATAATTAAAATTAATGTATTAAAACATGCACCAAAATATAGAAACAAGAGCAAAAATGTAATGCAGAGAAGGAGTTTCTTAAATTATTAAAAACATAGGGCATAATTATTGAAAATATAAATTATAATTTTCATGTTATTATCTCTATATGCAATGACAGAGAACTGATGAAATCTTTACTCACACATTGAATGCGCTGTATGCGTAAAAGGAGTGAGTAGAAGAGAGGTGTACATAAAAATGCTGAATCATTCTTAGTTACGCTTTTGAAAAAATAAGCTGTTGCAAAAAAAGTTTTTCTTGCGTTTATATTAATGTCATTTTAAAATTGTATAAAAGAATTTAGATATTTTTTTTGTCAGATGGTGCTCCAAAATCACATCACTCGTTAGTTATTAATTATTTGATTAGAAATAAGTTATATTATTGAATTATTGATACAAATGATTTGAAATATATGAAATTACAAATGCAAAACGGAATTTTTTTAATCATACTTAACATACAATATAAAATATAATTAAATTACCCTTTTTACGAGATATGTATGCAGACAATAGTTTGAAATAAAGCAATAAATACGCGCGCGTTAAATTAAATAAATAAAATCAAACAAAGATAAAATTTATCATTCTCTGTGAAAATATTTTACCTTAGTTTTTGACATTTCTTGCATAAAAATCGCTGATTGGCATTTGAAGGTAATAAACACATACATTTTTAAAACTCAAATTTGTTATAAAGTACTCTATCTGTTCAACATTATTTAAAACACACAAAGGTTTTCATAAAGGTTTGCGTTACATTGAAAAAGTTATGCTTGTACACGATTTTGATGATTTGGTCATGGTAATACCAAAAAAAGAAATATGTTTATGAGCTGTATCGCCAAGAATATAATGGTATGTAAATGTGGAAAAAATGAAGTAAAAGAATTTTCTAATTACATTTACACAGTACATTGGGATGGTCCATTGAGTCTTTCGGAAAGTTTTTGTTGATTGACACAGCAAGGAACATAAAACACAGAAAGAGAAACACCAAAGAAATCATCTGACATTCCAAATAAGAGTTGTGCAGTTTCGTTATAGTTTCTACATCGTTCTAGCACTGTTTGAGTGCAGTTGTAGTAAATATTGTAATGTATATATTATTGTTAATGATTACAATTGATGAATTATGACAATGATAATCATCAACACTGTTTGGCGCATCATAACAGTACATTCAGCATTTTATACTTTAGGTGGGGGGTTCAAAATATACACTTGTTGGTAATGGGAAATAAGATATTGGGAATGAACAATAGGAATGGAGTATTGTTTCTTCGTTATTTTTTCTTTTCAAAGAAGTTCATGAGTATGTCGCCCTTTACAATGCAAAACATCCTTGCCATCACTTCTCCTGTCAATGAGACTATTTTCGTCTTTTTTGAAGCAGATTCACCAAAAGCAACCCATTGCATTGATTATTGCATGGTTTTCAGTGTATATTGATAAACTCGGGTAACACCGACGGTCCTGCCATAACGCGTTGCAGTAGTATTCAAAAACTAAAAGCTGAGTGAACGTCGAATTTGTTTTGGCGCCATTTTACAGATGGAAACACACAATGGTTACGGTAACAAAGTTACGCCCTCTGTTGTCAAAAACAGGTGCTTTTTAAATATTTCCATAGTGCGGTATATTAAACTTATCATTCGAACAGCAAACAATATAAATGATTTAAATCAGTAAATATCTTCAATAACAATTGTATCGGAGTGACTATTGGAGTAGGTTATGAAGAAACCATATCTCGAATTTTTTTTGTTTTGTCCCGAGTACCTTCACTGTAAGTTCCTCTAAAGATGCACCAATCACTATAAGATATTTCAGTTCGTGTGTCGTGAACTAATAAATTCCATATTGCATTTAATATTCAGAAAAGGATGGTAATAAAGTATGTTTTTATTCAACCAGTTTCGGAAACATCACTGTTTTAACCGAATCAGTGTTGGAACGCTATTATTAAGTACATGTACTTAACTGTATTACAACGAAAGCACCTGTATCACATTAAAAGACCACAATTAAACATAAATTTCCAAAACCAACATATCCATTTTAAAAGAATTCCACGTGCGAGCCCTGCGTGGAGCGTCTGGTATCTCTGGCACAAGGTGTATGGACAAATCTCCCATTGGAACATCGAACTTTTCTGAGAGTAGACATCGCCAGGGATGGTTCGAATTTGGAACTACTGCTGCTTGAAGCTGTCTTCCTCTTTCTCAGGTGGAATGCTCCGTAAATTAGAGGATTTAGAACAGCAGTCGAGCTACCAAAGAAGAAAATGATGTCGTGTAGGTTTTGACCTAATTGTTCATCTGGGTTGAGAAAGACAGAAATGATCATGCTGATGTAATATGGCGTCCAGCAGATGATGAAGGTGCTGACAATGACGACCGTGATCCAAAGAGACTTGATTTTGGCTTTTCGAAGCATTTTACATCTGGCATCATCTAGGAAGCCGAAATTTCCTCCGAAGACTCGGGACCTTCCTGGAAAAAAAATTTAAAATTATTGATATTAATTTAAAATATTAAGCAATCAATAAGAGAAGCACCTTTTCCGTTTAAAATACTTTTATAACGACATTACTTTACTTTTACCAATCATGT
>BMAW01060825.1:0-10414 GCA_019974015.1 Nephila pilipes
AAATTTAATCCAGATATATATTGGTCATTTCCTAGAAATAATTAAATCTTTACGATGCTCCTCATAATTCTACAAATTAATAACTACTTGTGTCTTTTCTCTTTGTTTGTTCGCAAATTGCTTATTTATTAGCAATAATAATGGACACATTTATAATTTAATTACCTCATTACATATAACATATCCCTAAATAACTTTATAATGCAACGAATATATTCGTCAAATATATGGATAATGGAATCGCAAAATAAAATTAGTGTGTCTACACAACTAATCATAATTGGCTTTACATTGCATTGGAAGATCCACATACTTTGACTTCTCTAAACAGTAAGCATACTCATTAATTAATCATTTTCTAATGTTATATAGACGTCAAAATTATAGGCAAATTTTAATATAGTAGATTTGAAATGAAACCAGTTCTTAATAATACGTAGACAATGATATCGTGTTTCAACGATTTAAATGAAAAAATGTTCAATGATATATAACAACAGAATATATTTATTTGATTCTGTTTTTAGGAATTAAATAGTTATTCATCTTCAAAGGTTTAAATTCTGAAAAGTAATTCTTAGGTGAACATTCAAATAATTGATCATTCATTTTGTGATTTTGGGCTACTCCCAGGATTTTCTTCACTAACCTTGGGGACTTTTAATTAAGATTGATTGCTTTTTCTAAGCAACCTTTGCCCAAACAAAAATGAAACGTGAATATTTAAATTACAAGCAGGTATAAATAACATGAAGCGGAGGAGATAGAAAATACATAAGCTAAGCTTGAGACACATGATAGAGGTCGAGTGGTTCTAGCGTTTAGCAATTGTTCCAGAGTCGAAGATGGGGTCAAGAATTCTTACAAGTTATTGGCTGCGTAGTAAAATTTAGAAGTCGAGACAGCCTCAACTCCTAGGCATTGAGAAGACTCTGTTAGTTTGGTATTGGTGGAACAAGTTAATATATCTAAGGCGATATTTGGGGAGAGTCGGTAACATTTGTGGTTATACTAGCAATTTGTCAATAAATATAGTATGCGAAACCTGAGTAACATCTTCTTGAATGACTTATTGACTTTTAGAGTTAGTAGTAGGCTTTAGTACATTGAGTTTAGCTATAGCACAAGAGGAGAATAGGAATAGTTTGACGTCACAGTGGAGCCCATTCGTTCCCACTCCAGGAGTAGGAGCAGCCGTATTCCTCGTAGAGTTTCTTGATGGATCGGGAAATGTAACTGACTTTTTAGCTAGCTTGGAAGACAATATTTTGTATTATAATATTCCGGAGGCCCTTCAAGCGCATAATTGAGGTATTATCTCACAGGTCGTGCTCGGGAGTGGTATTCGGTAATAGGTAAAAATTTAGTTACAGATAGAGAAAGGGTATCGAGCATTTAAAATATGTCCTTCAACGCGCTTTCCTTACAGTGCGAGACCAGACAGAACTTAAAGCTGAATACTACGGGTGAAAGCAAAGAATTTGTCAGTCACCAACAGCATTTATTTTACGAATGCTTAAAGTTGCTCTGTTGCAGTATTTTGTGGTAACGTAAGCGACAATAGTGCAACACATAATAAGCCACTTAGCTCCAAATGTACTGGATTATTTTGTGCTATGGAATCTCACTTCAAAAGCCCAATTCCTGGAACTAGCGATAACATACGAGTCGCGCCTTGCATCTTTAACACACCACCTAGGCAGGAACAGTATCAGTGCTAGACGTATCAACAGGGAAATAATGGACCGAATTTCGATAGATGACGTTCACCAGATAGAACACATGATAAGCGGCCGGAGTATAATAATGTATATCAACACCAGGAAAACAGGTATCCACCTTCAGGGTCATGGCAACAAAACCACAGGAGGTTAAACTAATAGGTGATCTAATAGCAGGAGGTTCTCGATCGCGTGTTTAGCAAAATCCTCCTGTGAGTGTTAATGCTATGAAAGAACGTCCCATAAATATTCCTCATATTCCCGTCATCCTCCATGATACGTTTGTAACGGCATTAGGAGATATAGGGGCTGAGAAATCGTTTGTATCGCTTGAATTTTTTAATCGCCTTTTCTATTTTGTCAAAAGGCTGGAGTCAAACCTCGATGTATTCACGGCGCAGGGGGCAACTTGTAAGACCCTAGGGACCGTAACCTTATCGGTATGCATAAGAAACGTTAAGAAAGATTGGCAATTCCAAGTAGTGGAAGGTTTGTAATACCCTTGCGTTCTACGTGTGGATTTTATGAAGGCGTTCTAAATCACCCTGGCAAAATTATTTTGAGACAAGCATTTTAGTTATACCTGATAGAGAGATACGACAGGTTAAAAGTAAGGAAGTGAAAACGCTCGAAATCGACCTAACTAGTACAAGGTTACACGAAAATCATCAAAAGCAGTTGAAACAACTCTTCGAGAAGTACGTTGAGATATTCTCGGAACAACCGGGCCTCAATCATGTGCTTTACCACGAAATTGATCCAGGAGATCATTCTCCACTAGAGGGCCGGCCTTTTCGCTATGATAGAGTCAAAGAACACATAATAGTACTTCAAATTCGAAGAATGCTGGAGGGAGGAAATATTATGCCCATTCGAACAACATATACCTCTCCAGTGGTTTTATGTAGAAAAAAAAATGACAAGCCCGTCGATTCCCCTGATGCATATAGGTTCGCAATAGACTATAGAAAGCTGAACGCTATCTCTAGGTACCGTAAGTATCCATTGCCAATAATCGACGATCTATTAACATCCAGCAAAATTGTATTATGTCTACGTTAGACCTCAAGTCAGGATATTTTTAATTGGCTATTAATCCCCCCGACACACCTAAAATGGCGTTTGTCACCAAAAATGGGACGTATGCCTTCAAAAGGATGCCTTTCGGATTATCAGGGAGTTCACCCACGTTTCAACGAGCAATGGATATTATACTAAAACCAGTGATTGGAAAATGTGTTTATGTTTATATGGATAATTTCATAATTACTTCGATGTCCTTTTCTGACCATGTCCATCACCTGGAGATAGTTTTCCATTTGTTGCAGGACGCTGGGTTGACTTTAAGCGCTGAGAAATGTCATTTTGGTCTTGAAGAGTTGAAATACCTAGAAGTGATCATAAATAGGAAAGGGGTGCACACTGATCTTAACAAAGTTAAAGCGGTTCTTGAGATGCTTACCCCGAAAAACTCACGCCAGGTTTCAAGATTTTGGGGATGACGGGCTGGTATCAAAAATTTATCAGGGAGTACTCCTAGCTATGCGAACCATTGTATACACTTAAACACAAAAAAGGTGAAATTCGAATGGATTCCAGATTCCTAAAAAGCCTTTGATACGCAAAAGATTGCCTTGACTTCGGCGCCAGTATTTCAGTTGCCTGATCTGATTTCCCTTATTGAATTGCAATTCGATGTCGGAGTGACTGTCGGAGTGAGTGCTGTGTTGGCGCATGGAGAAAGGCCCAAAGCATATACTTCTAGAACGCTAAACAAAGCAGAGAGAAATTATTCCATAACCGAAAGAGAGTATTTAGCAGTGATTTGGGTTCTACAAAAATTCTGTTCATATTTTGGGCATTTTCCAAAAATGTAGTAACGGACCATGCAGCGCTGACCAAATTAACGAACTGGTAAAACCTCTTAAGTTTGATGATAAGTTGGGCGTTAAAACTGACAGAATACAATATAGAATGGGAACATAGACCAGGGATTCAGAATATAGTGGCTGATATATTGTCCAGACAACCTTTTCAGGGACAGGCACTCGAGCATATCTCTTGCGCCATTACCAATTATCTTGTGTTGACGTCAAGAGAACAGCTAAAAAGCGAGCAAAGAAAGGACCTGGAGTTAGGTTATACTTATCGTCATTTGGAAAACCCAGAGGATTTGAAAATGAATGCAGTAATATGTGAAAATTAATCCCGAGACATTGAACTTCTTAATGGTATTCTTTTTTACGCGAAGTATCTAACTTCTAAACAAGAATTGCTGGCCTACATTCCACAATCACTGCTTGAATCTATTCTGAAAAACTTTCATGATAATCCATTGGCGGGTCAATTTGGCATAAGAAAAACTAATGCCCAAATCAAATAATCGTGCTACTTTCCTAAGATGAGGAAATTCGCAAGTGAGTATATTTCAACGTACGACATATGTCAAAGCTGTAATTATAAAAAAGCATTTCTAGCTGGGCAATTAATTTCGGTAAAAACTGCTTACCCAAACGAGGAAATTTCTCTACATTTATTAGGACCTTACCCAGCCTCGAAACCCGGAAGGCATTGTTTTCTTTTAGTAATCGTCGATAATTTCTCTAAATGGGTCGAATTGATTCCTTTACGAAAAACATCAGCTAAAGCAATGGCCACTGCCCTTTTTAAGCAATATATATCTAGATACGGAGCTCCAATTAAAGTAGTCAGTGACAATGGACCCCCAATTCATTTCGGAAATATTTGAGAAACTATGTCGCACCTTGAACATCGTACACATAAAAACTACTACTTACAGACCACAAGCAAATGCTTCAGAGATATTTAATCGAAATTTAGTGCAGATGATAGCTAGTTACGAGCAATCAAAACATACTTCTTGGGAACAATTTCTCCAACAATTTGCATATACAATTAGAACAGCTGTACATGAAACAGCGCGAAAGACCCCGGTTGAACTATTTTTAAAGCGTAAATTAATAACCCTCTACCAAAAACTAATCTACGTCCCCAAACATGGAGGTATGGTATGCAGGGATATTGAAAACTTGTATCAGAGGTTCAACAAAAAACGGACAGGCAACAAAACAAGTAGGCTCGATACTACAACAGGAGAAGAATAGATTGGTCAGTTAAGGTAAATGTGTGTGTGTGTGAGAGAGAGATCTTGTTTTAATGGAAATGCATCCAATTAGTTCAGCAATGCAGAAGTTGGTTGCGAAATTTCAGCCAAAATTCGACGGGCCCTTTAAAGTGCTCCGAGTATTTCAAAACAATGTGGTGATTCTAAAGCATGGAAGAGAGGCAACCATCAACATTAAGCAAGTTAAGCTCTAACATCAAAGAAAAGATGGTAGAAGGGGGGGGGGAAAGACGGATAGAAGTATCTATAGTTATGATTGGGACATAGCATAGAGAGATACTAGGCGGGACAGTTACTCGGAGACCTCCGAGTCACAGTCAAAGAGTAGAACGAGATTAGACTTCCGAGTACCACAAACAAAGCGGAAGACCTCAGTTGCGAGTAATATTGTTAGGCTTCGAAAGAGACGCTTCCTAGGTAAATCAGTAGATCCCGACCGACAATGCAACAGAAATAAGGAGAGAGAAACAAAAAGAGCCTTATCCAAAAGTTCAACTCTACCTCCAAAAAGGAGGATCCCCCAAAGGTTAATCACAAGAAAGAAAAGACAACCAACTTTGTGACATTGGGCTATTCACAGTTTCTCTTCACTAACCTTAGGACTTTCAATTGAGATTGATTGCTTTCACTAAACAACCTTTCCCCAACCAAAAATGAAACGTGATACATAAAGTTAGTATGTAAAGCAGTTAGGAATGAAGTGAAATTGTTAGGTTTGGAAATATATAAACTACATCTGAAAGAGGATCTGAAGGAGGATCTGAGAGAGACGCTGTAGGTGATATGAGGTAAGCTGAAGTGTCAGATAAGAGAAAGGAGGAATTAAAGTCTATAGTAGAGGATTCGGGCAAGTATTGCTGCAGAAAGATTTTGCCTAATGTTAGCAACAGTTGTTCCAGAATCTGAGTAGCAGTCGAGGAAGGACTATTGGTAAGAGTCTATTAGATTACTATTGGTGGGTTGAACTAAGGTATTAGAAAGCTTACCCGAGAGAGCACAATCTTTTCTGTTATAATAAATATATACTAATAAATTGTGAAAGTTGTTTTGGTGGTTCTGTAATTATTCATGTCGTAGTGTTTAATAATTGAATCTAGTGATAGCACAAGAGGACGCACGGGTCGGGCGGCCGTCACAACTTCATCACTACATAATACTAGACCTACCAAGCGGTCTCCAGTTCCGTTGAGAAGAGAACGGCAGGATATAACTACCCTGGAGGAGCAGTCAACAGGTGCCACCTTCATCCGCCAAGTCGAAAAGAACCCCACCACAAGACAGGCAAAGCGAGTGAGAAGTCCTTACAACCTCCGCAGCAGAAGCAACCGACACCGAAGAGCACCAACCACCATCTCGGCAGAGGAACGAGCCTTCATCAAAGAGAGAGGAAATGTGAAACTCTCACAACAGCTAGAGAACCTTGCAGGAGAAGGATCGTCTTATTGACTTTTGACTAACGACTTCTTGAATTTTAGTGTTAGTACATTGAGTTTAGCTACGGAACAGGAGGAATATAGGAATAGTTCGTCGTCACAATTTCAATAAATACTTGTATTTAAATATCTTGTTTTGTCTTGGAAATAACAGATGATACCACATATGCTTACAAGTTATATAAATTTACAAGTTATTTGTTATAAAATATTATATGGAAATCGTTTCAACTATTATAAATTAGTTTTGCCCTTTACATTTCAGGAAAAATGTATATGCATTTAATAAAATTAGTGTAACTAAAAATTCTTAATTATTTATTAATTTAATATTAATTTGTTTTATTACTATTTTTTTTAACTTTTTTTCTTATATTTAGTGCGTTATTGCTACGCGTTTTGTATTAAAGCGATGGAACTTCTATTTTCTATACAATGAAAAAACTGAATTTTCTTGGTAATTACGAATATAAATTGGAATTTCTGAGTAAATTTCACTATCTTTTCAAATAATATTACTCTCTGATTACATCAAATTTATTTCAGATATATATGTGTTATTTATTATTTATTTTGTGTTTGTGGAGAAATGTTCTGGACGAATACCCATCGATAAACTTTAAGATAGCCCTATATCATAATTTTGATAATGCGTTTGTTATTGATTTTTATTTGAATCATTTGATTTGATATGTTATTTTATCTGCCGGTATATTTAATTCATCAATAACCAAAAAATAGTGTTATTTTGATGTACCATAAAATTGGTTTAAACTCGTTTTTCAGTTTTAAGCCTGAATTCGAATTTTGATTTGTTTAAAATTCATTTTTATATGGATAATTCATTTATAGGTAATTTCATATTTTGGACTGACATGCCTTTACTTCATTTACATGCTTCATTGATATAATGTGAAAAATATCTTTTATGTCTTTGGCTTATCAGCAGTGTTCCACAACATAATTTTTTGAAATACTACAGAAGTAATCTTGCAAAAGTTTCTAAAAATGTTGACATTTCATTAAAAATTGAATTGAAAATAAAATTTGGAATTATTTTCATTGATACGCAATGATATAATCTATAGTAGAATTGTCATGTCTCACATATGGAAGCTTTTGTAAGAAAATTTTAATATAAATATCATTGACAAGTCAATTCAGCTTAAACTTTTACGTTTATTTATTATTTAGGTAAAGTTTTTATAAAATATCACTAAAATCTACCTCTAGAGAAACTAACACATTTGTTAATAAATGTCATAAGCAAATACATTTTGATTCATCATACAAATTATTATTCTCTTAAATATGTAGAGCATTGACGTTGGACTACACCTTGATTTTGATAACAATACACATATGAATTTTCCTATTCGAAATGCCACAAAAAAATTCTTTCTAATGAAATGGAATGTGATTCATGCTGATTAGATTGAAATAAGGAAGTGTAGTGAATAGATTGTTTAAATTAAATTTAAGAGCAATGATGAAATGAATAATACAGAGAGAGAGAATTAGATGTCTATTATTTAGTGATATAACAAGTAAGTGAGGAATCAAAATGAATCGTTGTATCCGGTTGTTCTTAGTCTACCAAGAGAGTAGAGGAATTCTAAAAGAATCGAAAAAGAATTAGATAATCAAACACTCGATTCCAGTTAATCTATAGACTTGAATCCTATTTAGTTGGTAATAGCTGAATTAAATTAATGTCTTCAACATTAGTTTAGTATAACTTAAATGTTAAAGAAACAAAAACAAAATATTGAATATGACTGGACTTTCTCTTTCCTTAGACCATTACTTTTTCTAAATAAGATTAACAATAAGAATCGAACAATCAAAAACGAACATCGGCAATACGTTATGAAAGGAGCATCAGGGTGTTAAATAAAAATAATAATAATAATTCAGTGTATTAAAGTACATTCAAATTTTATTTCTTCCCCGATTATTTCTCAAAATCAGCGTGTGTCATAATTTAAAGGAAACAATACAACATTAGACAATATACCCATTGTACCAGGAATGAATAAACCACTGTAGAGCATATTATCAAAAAAGTAATGTGTGATACCTAGATGACACTTTGTAAATGAATTTCTATTGTTAGATCCCACAACGCTAAAATTTTGTCATTCTTAGCAATCCCACTTCTAACTAAAATTTCATGAGCTACAAGGACCATTCATAGGCTACTTAGAGAAGGAAATACAAGACATTTTATGCTCCGACTGTAGTTCATGCAGCACAGATATATATACATCTCTCTCTCTCTCTCTCTCTCCACACACACACATTTATATATATATATAAATTATTTTTCTGTACACTGGTATTTGAAAGAATTCCAAACCAGTGAAGGATTTTTTTGGATTGAAAGCAATTCATTTCACTACCCAATTATATCGATACTAATAAGTGATTAAATTAACAAAGCAAAAAAAGACAAAATTTCTTGACGACAAACAATATTTTGTAAGGATATTGTACAAGATATAGTAAGTACTTGTATACAAAGTGACAATATTACTAAGCATATTTTGAGTTTGATCCTGTAGAAGAAATTTTTATTTTAAATATATGAATCCAGAGCTTATTCGTATCAGCTACAGAAACAGCATCTCTAGTAAGTCATTGGCCGATTTAATCTCACACATGTTTAAAAGTCCTCTGAATAGGTAAGGTGATGACGATGATGTATATGTTGGAGTGAAAAGAAGTTATTAACCCTCCTAGGAATAATTGTTTAAGCTTCTTCTGTTAAAATGTAGTTTTAAGAATGTAATGAAGAAATACGAAAAAATACTTCTCTGACATATATATTACAGTTGAAATTACCCTCAATTCTAAGTAACTTAGATTATCTGTAATATCCATTTATTCTCCGAGCATCCCACTTGACTTTCGTCTAGAATCATTTTGGATTACTCTATAAGGTTCACCATCAAATCATTTACAACGAATGTGCTCTTCATAACACTCCAACATTAAAAAGTATTCATCTAAAATGACAACTTGTAATTAATTGGAAAGCCAATGCCCGCAGATTCCAATGTCTTTGCCTGAAAGGGACCCTTACATGTAAGATCCTTAGGAACTCTTACACGTAATCCACGTTTCAAAAGAATTCTACAGATTGATGCAACAAACAATTACTTGTAGTGCTTGACTGTTCTATAAATATCGAAGTGACGCAGTATTTCCTTTCACTGTAATATGTAAAAGATGTAGGTTATCCCGCTCTGAAATATCCATTCGTTTTCCTATGGTGGAATTTTGAATCGTGCATCCTACAACTTCAATACTCTGATCCCTGAAGTCTCAATCTGCACTACACCAGCTGCTATTGCTGTTTAGGTCTCTCAAATTACGATGCTCACGATACCATTATAATAGGGCTTTACAATGCAGTCTGAACAATGGCATACCCACAATATATCTGCCACAATATTTCATCTTCTCTCAAACGTCTCGCAACAAGTTTTCAGGAGATCATCTGTGATATTCCGGTTCCTTTTTGCAGATATGGCAATGACCCTTTCTACTTCTGGCTTGATATTTCGATTACGACCTACCCCTTCCACTTCCTAAACATTCTATTAGTTTTAAATAGTTTTAACAACCATGAAATGACAACATGGGGGATCTTGAGCACTATATAAGCCTTTATTAATTTCCTCCGTTCTCAAATTTTTCCAATAATACACAGCGAATAAAATCATCCAGGGCACTTATTCTAATACTCCACATTATACTTCTTTTCATACACACACACACATATATATATATATATGCATTTTTAAAAACAAATTATTGTTTTAAATATACATAAAAATAAGAGAACAAATAAAATCCAAAAAACAACAAGTAAAGAAATATCATTTATTATAAAATAAGTAAAATAATTGAATAAAAAGGTTTGATTGATGAAATGTTTCAGGTTTTTACTAAATTTATTATAGTTGGTTTTGAATTCTCAATAGATCCAAAATTTCGTTGTGCTTGTTCTGCTTGTCATATTTTCTTCGTCGTGGTGTTTTTTATTGTTTTTTTACTTTAAATATATATATATATATATATATATATATATATATATATATATATATGCA
>BMAW01060826.1:0-39735 GCA_019974015.1 Nephila pilipes
TTTTTCTCTTTCCTCTCTTAAATTCTTTTCAATCGCCATCTCACAGGTTTTTTTTTCCTTTTCCCTTTTTTTTCTCTGTTTCATTCGAAGAAATTTGTGTTAGCTAAATAAAATGGTTCATTGCTTCGACTATTTTGTTGTAATTCACGATTACATGTTATTATGTTTATTTTTTCATTGCTTTCGTTTTCCCGTTTCCTGTCTGATTGTTCTTATTTTTTTTTTTCTTTTTCTTATTTCTTTTTTACTTTCTTCAGAGTTTATTTCTGTATGTTAAAATAGTTAGGTTAAGTTAATTCTTAATGTATAAACATTCTCTTTCTTTTGTTTTTTGAAAAGCCTCACAGCAAAGTTTGTGAATTTATTTATCCGTTAAATGCTAATTAAGCATGATTGACTTAATCCACAAAGACAAATTAAAAGTAGATAAAAAAAAAAGGTTACAAGTTAATTCGTGAAAATTGAAACGTTGCTTATATGCATATATGTTGACAAGAAAATGTTTTGAAAATCTTTTAAGTGAACTTAAAAACAATACGAGCATTTGTAAAATCAAAGCCCAGTAAAGAATGGAAAATTTAAATAATTTTAATGATAAACATTTTATAGCAATGAGAGTTAATGAAAGTGAATTAAAATAAGAAAAGATACATACAGCCTTTTTTCAAACGTAGATCACGCAATTTTTTTAAAACTAATTCTTTTACAGGAAAATAACTCATCCGTCTTAGTCTGTGGCGATTGTTCATGAAATCTGGACCGTCCCCCTCCCAAGCATTAATTTTCTTCTGAAAAGAATTGCTTAAAATTCAATTATTTGCCATAATTCTTTGAGTGAATACAAAAATAAACAATTAATGCTTTCTACTTAAGTATACATAAGGTATTTTATTGGTTTTATCGAATTACTGTTTAAGAGTCCTGCATATTAGTCAATTTTAATTATGTAGTGTTTCTGAGTATCGTTTTCTTAATTAAATTTGTAGAATCCTTGTAGATTATTTTAGATTAACTTCTAATTGAATATCTATAGTTACAAGAAGAAATCTGTCGTTCTTTTAACTCATCATTCAATTATTTTTTCAATCTCGAATTTTGATTCATTTTTGCATTATCTCTATAAATGAAAATCTGTGAAATCCCGCAGTTCATTAAAAAAGAAGGGTTTTTGTTTTTTACTTATGTGAGTCTGTCTGATTTCATAAGTGTGACATTCTGGGTGTTTTGAAACTCATGGGCAAAAATTTAAGAGGTGATAGAAAGCATTTAAACAAACAATTTTCACTGCACAATACATAAGCGGAGAGCAAGCGGTGAGCCGCTGGATGGCGCTTTAATGGAAAGCGTAAAGCGCGAGTTTCCTGACACATCGTCAGAGAGTTACCATGTTTGCTCTCCGTTTATGCACTGTATGGCGAAAATTTATTTATTTAGAGGTTTTCTATCATGTCTTAAATTTTCGCCCATAAGTTTCGAAACACCTTGTAGTAATTAGAATAATATAATAAGATGAGGCGACATGAGCTGTTATTTTATTTCTTACATTTGAAACGATCTTAAAACTGGGTTAGTAATGTTTACTTCAACTGAAAAAGAATACAGTGGAAGAAGGGAGAAAATTAAAAACCCTACATTAGAGCTATCGCTTCCAAGTCAGTCAAGAAATCACATTTCATCCACCGTTTCATGAGCAGGACCACACCTGATGAGTTGATGACTTGTAAGTAAAGTACTAAAATGATTTTTAAAAAAAAATTGACATCATATGGCATTGATAGGGAAAGTAGATGTCACCACTATGTTCTTCTATGTGTCAAATGGGAGGAAATAAATTTGATACTGATTCATAGGTTGATTTTGATTGCTGTCACTTCGAATCGTTGATGTAGTTTTATGTCCTGTTGTCATCATCGCTGAGACCTGCACTATTCATTATTATATGTCAGAAACTTAAGAAAAATCCTTATAATGGTTTGCATCCAGTAGATCTGCTCCAAAGAAGCCGAAGACATTCGAAGGAAAAGTTATGGCGATGATTTTTTGAAATGTGAAAGGCATCATACTCATGTACTTCTTAGAAAAAAGAATAGCGACAACGAGTTTCCCCATTTGCATTTCTAACACAGATTTTTTAAAAACCACTCTCGTATTATTTCCCAATTAGTTCTAATAAAATAATTTGTAAAATTTGATCTAGTTTTTATTATTCCATTTTTTATGATTTCATTCTGTTCTATTTATTCTGCTTCTTCCAGCAAGGCCAAATCCATTTCTCGAAATTTATATAGTTATGCAAGAACTGAAATGAACTGAATATTCAATTTTTTCTGCATAAATATTCTCTCTAAGCAGATGAAAAGGAAGATGATAGATTTGATGGGAAAATAGTCACGACAGAAGAAATGAGACATAACTGTGTGTAGGAGGTACTGCAATTCAGTTATGGCCTCGCTGACTCTTCGAATCTAGATTTAGATTGTAAGGGTAATTGCAACTTGCATCTTATTCTCATTAATTATACTTAATATACTCTATTTTCTTCAAGTAAAGGCTTACTTCTGTTATTTTTCTTAAGTTAATAGATCGAAATACGTTTGATGAGTTAAAAGAACGACAGATTTCTTCTTGTAACTCTAGATATTCAATTAGAAGTTAATCTAAAATAATCTACAACCAAAAAACCAATATTTTCTAATCAAATAAAAGAATCTTCACCTAGAAACTTTCCAATTAAAACTTTTGAAATCAAAAACCATCCATTAAAATTTCCATTAAATATATCCAATTAAAATATCCAAAAAAGCCCTTCAATTAAAAACTATCCAATTAAAAATTTTAAAGTTTTTTTTCAAAACATTAAAACAGTATAATTAAATCGTTTTAGTTAAGGATTTAAAACTTTAACAACAACAACATACCCAAATCTGTGTTTTTCAAGAGGAATCAATTCAAATCAATAGGATGCAAAAACCAAAATTAAGATCTTGTGACATTAATTTCCAATCATGAATTACATTGCAATAGGTCCAAAGAACCTTTTAAATGAAGATGTCTAATATTATGCACTGTTTCCAGATAAAATTTGGAAATCAATAATACTTAGTTAAGTTGAGTATAAAAAGTTTCAAAATATGGCATATTTAATAAAAATCTCATAATGAATTCAATCACTATTAGAAATCATATGCAATGATACACAAATCAGAATTTTATATATATAGCGGGAGTATACGCGGGGATTAATAACATCCTAATATGAAGGATTCCAAGTTAAAGCCACACAATAGAGGTTAGTGATTGTACCTAACTATCTAAGATTGACCCTTAGATGACATATCACACTTAGAAAAAACACAAAAGCTATTGGCAACGATCCTCGTAATTTTGAACCTCGATTAATTGACGAGCAGTACAACTGAATTGTCAGTCCCCTCACCTAACTACCACACCATTCGAGCGAGAGAACTTTGATCCGAACCACAATTAAACGAGCATCAGCCTCTCTACACGTCGGGTCTCAAGCAACACAAAAACAAGAAAAGAGCAGGCGAGACTTAATTAGTTTGTTGATGAAACTAAAACATTATGGCAAAATTAAAACACTCGGTTGATTTCATTCTCATTTAAACGTACGGACTCCCATGAAACTTTCCCGAAGCCCCCTTTCGGGGCGTGTAGAACTTTGGTTAAGAACTACTTCAATGATATTTGAATTTAAATTAACTTCTCAGCTACAGACCTCAACAGTGAGTTTATTTTCTATTTATATCAAATTAATCTTCCAACTTTGTAAGAAACCAACGCCATCCTCAAATTAAGGTGAAATGGGCATGGATCGTGAGCCAAAATGGCAAACCCATCAATTCCTTCCACCACCACCCATGGGTCTATCCAAATAAAAAGAGAAAAAACACTGCATTTCATTTCATTGAGTAACGACTCTCCTGAACCCCCCCCCCATGCCAAATGATTTATGGGACTGGCGACCTACGATTTGCGATCCCCCTCCCGTTCCATAAAACCCCAAAACGGAAAAGAAGGGACGGGGAGGGGGAGAAGAGATTAAGAGAATCCTCTTCGTCCTTCTGGGAAAATGGGAAAATAATATGGTAATGGCGAAGAAATCTGCATCCCATCCTTGATCTACCCCCCCCCCCCTCTCTCCTAAAAGTCAATTGATTAAGGAGGATTGTGTTCATCGCTGGGAACGGTTGATATTACATTACGGGGGTAAAAATGTTGGATTGAGATGGGATTTTTTTTTCTTCCGCGCTTGGATCATTTAGTAGTTGTTCTCTGGGCGGATTGGTAGCGAGTTGTGATCTATTAGCTTTTAACGTAATGTCACGACGACTTGAGCGACCGCAGCCTAAGTGCCCCTGATTAGATAAGTGTAATGTATAGAAGGATTTTTTTTTCGTCTCTTTTTTTTTCCTGAATTCCCATTTTTGTTCTTTTTTATGTTTCTGAATGGAGACAAAAAAGTTTTTTGAACACACACTTAATTGATTTGGATAAAATTGGTGGAAAATGTGATGTTTTTTAATGGAATGTAAAATTACACAAAATAATCTTTTTTTTTTAAATTCTTGAATTGTGAATTTTTTTAAAAACTATTTCTTAGATTATATGTCATGTTTTAATTCTGAAATATTCATTTATTTGTATTATAGAATGATTTTTTTTGTATCGAAAAAAAGTAAGTTTAATTAATACGAGACAGAAGAATATTCTTTCTGGACAATATTGAGTTTTATTGAATCAAGATTTGTTTTTTTTAATTAATTGCATTTTTCGGGAAATACTAAAAACAACGAAGATTGTTATTCACTTCAAAAGTATTCTTTTAGTCAATTGATTGAGTAATACGGGTTATAGAAAAACAAGAAAGCTTATTATCGCATTCTTTTAGTTTAATAAATATCAAAAGATTAATATTGCTTACATGTTTGTATATTGACCGTTTTTCTGGCTGCTTATTTCTGCTTATACTAGGCTTGCTGAACACAGATAAATACGCTACATAATTTTGAACACGGTCAGATGATGAGGTGATTCTAATTACATATGAAATTTTTACTTACTGTTTCAAATCTAGCCTATAGTATTTACTGCAATGCTATAAAATGCATTCAAAACAGCAAATGCTAATTTAGAGTACTATAATATTATATTCTCAAATTTTTGAAAATATTTCTGTTTCTCTCAGTGATTCGTTTGTGGGTTTTCAGATCTTTAAAAAACATTTTTAAGTATATTGAAAAATCGGCAGAAAAAAAATATAATTTCGCAGGAACCTTTATTATTTTTTAGTTCCTTCGAATATGTTTCATTGCATTAGTGTAAATACAATGAGTCTAGATTAGAGGAAGAAAACAGAAATTCCATAGGATTAATGTTACATTTATGAATTTAAAATGGTTTATAGGAACTTTTACTTTCCCGACATGTTCAGCGATTTCAAACTACTTTAAGCAAATTTAATCTTTACGTGGGTAACTGTTTTTGATGACAGATGGCATCACCGAGGCAAGTTGCTGCTACCATTGTTGACCACCATCTGTAAAACGATATAAAAACAAATTCGATATTGATTCATAGGTTAGTTTTGATTGGTGCCGCGTCGAGATGTCATCGTCGATGAGACGAGGATTCATCATTATGCGCCGAAAATCAAGCGGCAACCCAAACAATGGGTTGCTTCCTTTGAATCTGGTAGAAAAAAAGGAGAAGACGCCTGGGAAAATTACGGCGATGACTTTTTTGGGGTGCGAAGGGCGTCGTACTCGCGGACTTCTTAGAATGAGGGAAAATGATCAATGGACTATACTACAATGGGTTACCCCAATCCCATTTCTAACATGGGTATTGTGTGAACAAAACTTCGTTATTTGGCACTCTAGATTCTTCAATTATGCAAATTATTAACATTACACGTGAGCGGCAGTCGGCAGCAACTCTGAATTACCAGACAACATAAAAGTTAATCCATCCAATCACAAACATTAGTAGCAAGAAAAGGCGAACAAAAACTCTGTCCCCCTCCCTAGGATATGACACCATTTTTCCCACCACAACGCCGACGCTAATTCATTTTCTTAATTTAATAAACCCCTAGAAGCAACTGGATATCCAGCACCCACATCCATTCTGGGCCGCTATGTGATATCTAGAGATTAGCGTAAGTGGCTGCTGCAAGAGGGGTGTCCGAAAGACCGTATCGAATCTCGTTCGAACACGGTCTTCTTCTAATCCCGGAGGTTTTAATCCGACCCTCCCGTCGAGGACGACCCCCACGAAGTGGTGACGACGCTTTTCTCGCATCACCGATCAAGAGAGACGGAGTGAATTGTGGGGAAAAACCCATCGTCGAGTCAGGTCTCATTGATGTTGTAAATCAAGCATATCAAACTCGTAGCCCGCGGGTCGCATATGGCTCACGACGAATATCTTTGCGACCCAGCTATTATAAAAGTGTGTAACAAACATTTCCCCCAAAAAACAAAACTTCATTTAAAAGTATTTTATTATGGGTAATTATTGATAATCAGCCGCAACATTTACCAAGGAAACTGTAACTAGTGCTGAATCGAAGCATCTTTCCCCCTCCCCCCATCAATGGTAACGAATATTTTAGCTGCTGATAGTAAAATAGTATCTACTAGCCTTCTTATGGTGTACGTAACATTAAATATTCCGCTTTTATAGGATAAGAAGAATAAGTTTATTTACGTTGATATTTTCTTCAGCTAGTCTGTTAATTTTCAAGGGGAAAAAAAAAACGTTGATTTTTATCAAAAATTTATTAATTCGTTTTAACGATATTGCATCTATTTTAGGTCCTTGCATTTAGTATGTCTTGATTGAAACCGGGAAGCAACATTAATTCAAACGTCAGGAGGCAACGTCAGTATTTTTAAAAGAAAGTTGGTATTTTCGAGTACTTTGCTGTGATACACATACACACACGTAAAATATAATATTATCTACCTGAAGAGTACCAAATTTATGCCGGTGTGATGTATTTCCTTCATTTTTTAACTCTACAGCCATCTTAAAGTTTAATTGTATTATCAGTAAGTTAAATACTTCAATTGAAGAGACGTCAGAAAAAAATCAATATGGTCCTGTTAGATCACTATTATCTATCAACACAGAATGTGCAAGATAGATAATAGTGATCTAACTAGACCATGTCTTCGTTTTCCACCTCACTCCTTCCGATTCAACACTTTTTGTTTATAACAGGTTCTGTTACCCTAACCAGGAGTTGCTTCTAACCACTTTCAATATAAACGATTAATTACAGTGATTAACTCCAATTTACAAACATCTATAACAAAGCTCTATATCCTAATAATTATAAAACTCTCATCAGGCCGGCCATAGTGTATGGCTCGGAAACTTGTTTTCTAAGTAAAAATGGAGTAAAGAAAATTGCTGTTTTTGAGAGAAAGGTTTTCATAAATAATATCGGTGGCGTCAAAGAAAACGGCCTTCGGTGAAGAAGTTTTAATTCTGAAATTTATAGAATTTTTAATGAGCCTGGTATCATTAAATGTATTGAAATGAAACGAAGGAACTGGGCTTCTCATATTGTCAGAAGGGATGAAAAAAAATCCAGTAAAGAAGATTTTTGTTGCAAAGCTCCTTACTAATCGGAAAAGAGGAAGACCAAAACTACGTTGACTTTATTCTGTTAATTTAAGGTGATTGAAAAGAGATACTTGAGGTGATTTTAATATACTTTAAGGTGATAGGATACTTGAGGTAAAAGGCAGGATCTCTCTCTCTCTTCTAGGAATCTTCGAAAGAAGGTCTTGGTTTCTCCCTCCTGGGTTGTTGTGTCAAATATGATGATGTTATTAATTATATTTGTTTGAATGAAATCATTTGCTATTTTATCATAACTGTTTTTGTAAGGGTAAAGTTTAAAAAAGGCTGTAAATTGTAATTTCAATGTTCTTCTGGCTTATTGTGCGTTCTATTATTTTGGAATTCAGCATCTTATAGTATCCAGTTCTAACTCTAGTTACGATATCACTATAACACATCGATCAATAACTCCCGAGTCTAACATTGAAAACAACATTTTTTTTTCGCAAGAAATCTTTTTTGTTGCGAGTAAATAGCGATAAACAGCTTTCTGAATCATCGACTCGTTGCTGTTTTTGTTCCATCGAAAGCAATCGCGGCACCCACTTGGAAAAAACCTTTTTCACTTCACTTCAAAAAACCTTTTTCCTGGTCCGATCGACTTAAAATTTTGACACGTTTCAAGCAAAGGTTAGTACTCTAGAAAGACCTGGTTACTGGTTTACTACGAGCGCCATCTCTTGGTTAGTCTCGGGAGTTATTGATCGATGTGTTAGTTATTTTTTTTAAATCTATCTCTTTATTCATAAAATTTTCGAACCTGGTATTGAATTAGTGAAGCTCCAGCAACATCTGAAAATAACTGATGTATGACTCATCACAATCGGTTTGTTTTTATTTTTTTACACTATTTTACTCCAATAGTAACAATTTACCTGCACAAATTCAATCCCATTAGAATATGTTTTAGTCTTACAATACATTTGAGTCATATTACAATAAATACATTAAACTCTACTGTTTCAAAAGATTGTTGATTCTTGAAAAAAAAAATCAAACTTATTTTCAAATGACTGATTAAATCGAAAAACAAGACTGTATTTTTGTAACATAGGCTAAAATACTTCTGTTTTGAGATAATGGCGTCAACAAAAATTCGTGTACATAATATGTATAAGATACAAGTTTATTAAATTCAAAAGATTTACATCATAATACATTATAATTTTAGTAATTAGACTTAGTTTGCTTAAGGTATATTTAAATTACTAAAATATATTTAATTTAATATTTTATCGTCTGTTCTTATTTCAATATCCGAACAGAATATTATTGTCTATTTTAATGATTTATCGTTTGCTCTTATTTTAGTATTTAGTTTCTTAATTCATTTTTATGGAAGAATTGTCGATTTTTATCCTTTTTGTTGTAGACATTGGCAACGTTTTTGTATTTTAGAATGTTTTGCTCATGAAAATAAAAATGCGTTAGGAATTTGAAAGGGATATTCCCTTTTCTTGATAGTACTTGCTTCTGTCGTGCCCGAGACTTGGAAGTGCTCTTATTTATGCTAATTAATTTTCGTTTTTGAATAATTCAATTTTTTCAAAAACTTAAAACAAATGAAATAAAACATTAGCTCGTGTTAGAATGGAATTAGTAGAGCCAATTTCAATATATTTTTTAAAAATTAATTAATTTATTTTACTCGCTTGCTCATTTTTAACCAACATTGTGTGTTTTAATTTGAGATTGCTATTTTCTTAATTGAATTTCGAGCGTTGCTATGATTTTAAAAAAAGCGTATTGTTCAATGAGTTTTCTTCATGAAGATGTATTTTAACTCATTTAAATACCTCGTATTGACCAAGTCGTTTGCGTACATTAAGTAAAATAAGAGGGCTCTTGTAACTGGACCAAAAAAAAAAAAGTTTAAACATTTACTTAAGAAGTAAGCGGGCCTATGGAAAAAGATTGTATACCTTATTTTTTTCTAGTAATTTATGTGCTAAAAAAAAAAGAAAAACAGGCGTTTAGTCTAATCACTTAAAGGTCATCAGGTAACTTCTGTGTTTGTCTCTTTAACTTCTTAACAACTAACGCATAAGCGAGGACATGCGATATTTCACTTTAACCTAATCAGTTCGTGAAAATGAAAGAAAGTCTTAAAATAAATGTTCCGTTGTGACTCCTGCAAGAGATTGAGTGACTGTAGCTCAACACATGTCAAAATGTTCCATTTGATTTAATTTAAGGATTTTGTAGTTTCAGGATGCGTAATTATGAGAAATAAGATATAAATTAGAAGCTGTTATTTGCAGAAATGGTAGATTCTTGTCAGTGAGCTTTACCAACTGCAAATGCTAGATTCAAGTACTATACAAGAAGGAATTCATCACCAATTCATGCTTATTCATTACACTAATGCTGACAAAATTATTGAAATTACAGATTTTTTAGAATGTCCAGTTGTCAAATCGTGTCCTTTTAAACATATTACGACGATAAATGGAGCATTATTAAAAGCATATAGCACTCATTTATAAAAACTTATTAACATTAAAGACACTTTGAAATCGATATAATAAAACGGAAAATAACGTTAAAAAATCATGCAATATAATTAAAAACGTAGGAAAATCAAATACGTGATGCAGTAGATTTTTCCTATTTTACCCCTCATTGTAAGAGTCTTTGCCATTTTTTTAAGTTGCCATGGCAACAATATGACGATTTTTCCGTATCACTTTCCACAGAGACCTATCAACAAAACGTACGTTATTTAAAACACTCTGCTTTTAATATCATATTATAAAACTCAATTATAAGACAAATTAATTAATTTATCCTAAGATAGCAATGGAGGATTGGTAACAATATTGTTAAATAGAATATACCACTTCATTGTTATCAAATGAGAAAAAAAATCATAGCTATCATTACTGAAAAAGACTACTAAAATTTGAAAACTTAAAAATCAACAGGGATGAGAAATTAGACCTTAAGAAATCCCAGCAAATAATGACAAGTCAATAGAACTTGTTGTGAATCCAAGTTTAATCGTTCAACCAAGCGATAAATGCTCGAATGTTTCATAAAATGAAATGGAAAAACGGGTTTCGAAATATCAAATGCTGAAATCATGATACCATTCCATTGGCTTGAGAAATTATGATTAAAACTTTTATTTCCAATACAAACCACCAAAAAGCACCCTTTGCAGGAAAAGCATTGTTCTCAAATAGGTTTCTGTAGACAGCGACTTACTCATCAGTTGAATGTCAATCAAAATATCGAACATGACGAAAGACAAGTCAACCAACCATCTCTCAGCTGATTTGAAAAGCCTTGTTAACTTCCTCTGTCACCTCTTTTCGAGAATCTTCAATTTGTGTCAATTTCGATCCTGCGTTTGACGTGCTTCATTATTATGAAGTAGCAAACCCCTTTCTTCTAATACTGAGTTTAACCCTCGGAGGAAAGGTGTTGCTGCGTACAAAAATCGTCTGTTGGACAGATTTTTTAAACTGATAAACGCGCCACACACGACGATCCAGACCACCCGCATACCACCCCCGATCGTCAATTTGAATCGGAGCATCACCCCCCTCTGGGATGTTCCAAAACTCCCTCCTACAGAAAAGTGAGGGAGTTTTACTTTTTTTTTTCTCTCTCTCTTTCTATCTCTCTCCCACTCGATTATATCTGCTATTGTCAGTAATTTTTTTCCCCGTCCAACTAAAAATGGTTGATAATGCGTTAGACTGCGTTCGTGAATTAAAGAAAGGAAGACAAAAAAAAGAAAAAAGGAATTTGAACGTGTTTCGTCCTCGCATACATGTGGCAACCCTTTTTGAGAAAGCATTCTTCTATTTTTGGTGATGCAGGTGGTTAACCGAAAAAATCTGGTAGCATACTGGATCCGATACGTGTAGAGGCACTAAAATAGAAGACAACACACGTGTTTGAAATTTAAATCCGATTAGGTTTTGGTTGTCTTCACCCCTAATAAAGCTCAAACCCTGAGCACATTTTCAGATAGTCAAAAGTTATAATATTAATACAGTATTCCGAAGTTACTAGTACGTACACATTTATTTTTATTTGAATCAGCTCATGTTTTCTTGTATAAAATGCATTTCATATTTTATCTTCGATCTGCAATGACGATTGGATTCAGAATTTAGAAAATACATTAATGCTACTTTTCCTTTAATCTTCTATAAATTTATGAATCCATTTGGTATTTAAATACGGAAGACAAAATATGGAATGCATTCTATACATGGAAAATCAGAATTATTTGAACAGATAGTAATAGTATAATGAAATATATTACACACAACCCTTTTTATAAGGTACTAAATTTAAATGATTTCTTTTTTACATGTCTTTTAAATGAAAAAAAAAAAAATAGTTTCGATAGTTTCCATTATATCAGTTATAAATTGAATAAGTATCATGTAAATGTAGTATGAGGGTGGTTCAACTAGTACTTGTATTTGAAGACAGATAGCATCCTTAAGATAAATTGTTGTTGCCATTGAGGGCTGTCATCTGCTAAGCAGAGCCGAAACAAATTTGACAATGATTCATAAGTTAGTTTGAATTGGTTGTCATTTGCTGCCAAATCAAAATTTGATTGCTGTCACGTTGAGTTGTTACCATCGGTGAAACCTCGTTTCATCATTACGCGTATGCACCGGAAATCAAGCAAAAATAAAAATAAAGTTGCGTTGTTTCCTGCAAAAATTTTCCAAAGAAGGCGAGAAGGATTTCGTCGGCCGGAAAAATTACGACGAATAATTTTTGAAGTGCGTAAGGTGTCCAGACCACGAATACGAGTAAATGAAATTTAGACAGGTGTCTTGTGAGTCATGAGGCCTACTAAAAAAAACAATTTTCGATGCTACAAGCGCCATCTCTTGGATTTTCTAAGGATTTATTGAACGACCCTCGTATTTGTATGTATAGAAAGTTGATTTTATTTCCTTCTATTTATTTTTGTTTTATATGTCTTAGTTGTTATTAAGGTTATTTGTGTTTGAATTATATATATATATATATATATATATATATATATTCTATTTGTATGGAATCTTCTTAATTTGTTTATGCTATTTATTGTTCTTGTTTGTAGGGAACATTGTTAATATGTTTTTAAGTTTTGTTGTTCATTTGTACTGGTTATTGTTAGTTTGTGTGCATGTTTTTCATTTTCAAAAGTAAATTGGAATAGTATGACTATTAAAGTGTCTTTAAATATAAATGAATCAATATTTAATACATTTCTTTATACATTTTACCCGATTATAATGAAGATTTATCCTCTACTTTTCTTGATTTTCTTTAGATCTGTTTACATGGTGCACAGTTGAATTGAGCATATCTTTCTGTTATTTATGAATTCTGAGTCTCGTTTTTTGCGGTTTCAAATTGCACGACATAAGTGTTCATCAAGGAATGGGTGCACTCTCTAAATGATATAGAAAAATAAAAATGCATTAAATATTCTAAAGTATCTCCAAAACTTTTGATTCTGTTCATTAACATTTAGTTAACACAACTGCAATTTAATTCAAAAAAAAAAAAAAAAAAAAAGAATTCTGAGAAGAGCATTGACCAAGGTTCAATTTTCTTGAAATTGTGTTAACGTTATTCTTTACCGCTGTAGAAGGAACTATTGACAATACTTTGAAATTAACATTCTTATTGGAACACGTATAAACCGTTTAACCTGTTTGTAGAGCTGTTATTATGGATACTTTAAGCATGCCAATTCTTTCCTTTTTTTTAAAAAAATATGTTATCTGTAATTAATTGAGAATTTCATTATTTTCTAAGTAAATGATATTGTTTACTTAGAAAACTTTACTTGAAAATCGTTTACTTTTGTACAAAGTCTATCGAATATCAAATATGTCCAAGAGATACTGACTGACTGTATTCACATAAATACAGTCAATTGATTGTGAGGGTAAATATGTTTAGGAATTGTTTATAACTTCGATATGTGTGAGAAAAAAAACACGTCCTGTATAACTTTAAATAAAACACGTATTCTTGTAGAAACCGATTTGGTACAATTTGTAATGATTTGTTATATTGTTCATATGGTCGTATACGTACAGATTTGGTTTTAAAAGGAATATTCTTTTTTTCATAAATATTTTCATTGAAATATGACCCATTAAAAAATTAAAGCTTAGGCAATCTATCGATTTATTATCTTATAAAAACTGACCAAAAATAAAAGTGAAAGTAAGCAGAATTTTAAAACAGTTGTGCATTTTTGAATGTTAAAAGAGAAATTAAATGGTAATCAGTTTCGTAGAACATAAACAGCTAACAAATGGAGTGCATCTTAAAGAACACATAATTATGAATTTTTTACATCGTTTGATTACATTTTTCCTCACATTTTAGGAAGTATTTCTAACTCCATTTCTGTGCCTAGTCTATTAATTTTAAGATCTTTAAAAATATTTTAAGCTATCCACTAAAATCGGAGAAAAACGTGAGATAGTTGAAACATTTTTCATTTTTTGATTTTTTCCAATACGTTCTATTACACTCCAATACATGCAATTGCCTAGATTTTAAAGGGTAAGTAGAAATTCTACAGAATTATCCAATAGTCTTTATAGAATTCAAACCAGCTTGTAAACAGAAGCCTTAATTTTAATTCCATTTCTTTGCCGCGGTAGCCTATTAGTCATGGTCAAGAGCTCGTGGCTGGTGTTGTTTTCGTCGAGACGTGGATTCGAATCCTGATGTTACTAAAGCTATGCCACGTGGCGGACTGATGCACGTTAAATCTGATCGAGACCCAAAGTCATCCCTTTGGTGTAACAGGGCAATTGAAAAGTCCCCGGCCTAGATGGTACATAGATGGTACTACTAGAATTAAATCCATAAGTTTTTTAGTTAGCTCTAACCCTCAAGAGATGCGTGTATAAATTTGACAGCAGTCGGATCATTAGTTTGTGAATTATAGCATTTTGAGTGAAACAACTTTTGTTATTGTGAAAAAAATGGATAAAAAGGAATTTCGCGTGTTGATAAAATATTGCTTTTTGAAGGGAAAAAATACAGTTGAAGCAAACACTTGGCTTGATGCCGAGTTTCCGGACACTGCCCCAGGAAAATCAACCATCAAGGATTGGTATGCTAAGTTTAGACGTGGTGAAATGAGCACCGAAGACGGTGAATGCAGTGGACGCCCAGAAGAGATTGTTACCAACGAAAACATTAAAAAATCCACAAAATGATTTTGAATGACCGTAAATTGAAATTGAATGAAATAGCAGACACTCTAAAGATATCAACTGAACGTGTACATCATATCATTCACGAATATTTGGGTATGAGAAAGCCAAAGTGGGTGCCGCGCGAGCTCACTTTTGACCAAAAACAACGACGAGTTGATGATCATCATTTCACTCCGAAGTCCAATCGACAGTCATACGAGTGGACTGCACACGATGAAAAAAGCATGGGAAAGCGCAATAGTCGGCTGGCAAGGTTATGGCGTCTGTATTTTGGGATGCGCATGGAATAATTTTCATTGACTACCTTGAATAAGGAAGGACCATCAACAGCGACTATTAAATAGTGTTATTGGACCGTTTGAAGGACGAAATCGCCGAAAAACGACCGCATTTGAAGAAAAAGAAAGTGCTGCTTCACCAAGACAATGCACCGTGTCACAAGTCAGTGAAAACGATGGCAAAAATCCATGAATTGGGCTTCGAATTGCTTCCTCATCCACCGTATTCTCCGGATCTGGCCCCCAGAGACTATTTCCTATTCTCAGATCTCAAAAGAATGCTTGCTGGGAAGAAATTTTCGTCGCATGAAGAGGTGATCACCGAAACTGAGGCCTGTTTTGAAGCAAAGGGCAAATCGTACTACAAAAATGGTATCGAAAAGTTGGAGGGTCGCTATAATCAGTGTATCACCCTTGAAGGGAATTATGTTGAATAAAAAAAACTAATTTTGCCAAAAAAATGTGTTTTACTATGGTAGGCCGAGGTCTTTTCAATTGACTTGTTAGTATGGAAGTTTGGTGAGGGAGGTGCCAGGTCAGGTATTCTCGCTTCACTTTGCCGAGGTTCACAATCACGAGGTACGCCGCCAATAGCCTTTTTCAAAGAAAATTTTGTCTAGGATGATGCCATTTTCCATTTGGTTTCGTATATCAAACAAAAAAGATCTACATAACATATTGCTGTTACTTTTATCGATATTAAAGGTGCGTTTGACAATATAAATTGGTTTGTCTAATTAGAAACTTTTAGAAATCTTCATTTTCCAATCTGTATTCAAAAGGTTATTTATTTTTACTCAATAAATCGGCATATTATTTTTTATAATAATAATTTTGCGTTAAAGCATCTAATTACCGAAGTCTGTTCTTAGGATTCGATGTAACATCCGCTCTTTGAATTTTATATTTTGATTCTATTTCGGAAATTAATTGCGAAAACTTTTTAGTTAAAGCTTTTGTGGGTGATTTGGTGGTTATTTCCCCCAGAAATTCCAGAGAAAATCTGGAGTATAATTCCAATATTTTAATTATTCTAATTGTTGAGCATCTGACACAGCTAAGGTTGGAGATCTCGATTGAGGAAACCACCTCGGTTGTGTTTAGATGCCCATCAATCCATAACAAGGGAGTTCATGGTGATAGCGTCTTCAGTCAAAACCAAAATTTTAATCTGAACAATTCCTTCATAAAAATTTATAAATTTTATAAATATTTAGGTATTCTGATTAACTGCCAGCTCTCCTGGAGACCCCACATTAATTTTCTTAAAGAAAAAAAAATTGTAATCTCTCATTAAATTTTAATAGGGTTTTCTTCGATTATTTCAATTCTAAAAATTATAAATTGTGATACTTGTCTGTTATAGAACCCATAATTGTCTTTGGTGCGGGAATCTGGAGTGGTGATCTAAACCCCTTTCCAATTATTAAGTTAAATTCCTTCAGAGAATATACCTTTTAAAAATTATTAAGGCCTATAGGACATCTCTAACTGCTACTTTATAGGTAATTGGTGAGAATTTCCATATTCATTTTATCCTAAAATTTCATTTTTTTAAGTATAAAATTTGGAAGCACCATAGTTCAAACTTTTTCACCTGATTAATAATATCCCATTTGACTCGAATATTTCAGTTCGTTCTGAAAAACAAATTCATTTTCTTAACAAATTTTCGGGGCCCTCCGAGTGGGTGATTTACACCGACGGATCAAGGATCGGGTCCGAAATTGGGTTCGCCGTGTGTGTCTTCCACCGGGATATCCTAAATAAGGTCTACATGTTTAAAATAAATTCTTATTATTCAGTTTTCCAAGTCGAATTTTCGGCAATCGGATTTGCCGTATAGTAGACCGTCTCTCATAATTCCTTCAAAGTTACTATTTATTCCAATATTTTATCATCAAAATTGTTATTGCAGAGAACCAGAAATAAATAGGCCTTTATTAATATCACTAAAAAAATTAGCAACTTATTCTGATTTTTACAATTTAGACTGAGTTCAGGCTCACGTTGGAGATTATTGCAACGAAATTGCAGACTCATTTGCAAATCTCGCTGTCCTTGATGGTGAAGAAATAAATGTCCCTGCCCCTCGGTGTCATATAGTTAAGATTGTAAGAAATAAATTTCTTTCTTACTAAGAGGTATGGTGGTCAACTTGTAATATTAGTATTTGGGTGCAGTCCTACATTCCAAGACCAAATCCGAGTTTTAATTCTAGTTCTGGTTTTATTACTCGCTTCTTAATTGATCATGTTTTCTTCGTTTGTTATTTAAATCGTTTTAATTTTAAAATACAAATTTATGTCCCGGTGCCCCAGTTGGAAATGCCTACAAATACGTTTTCTCTTATTCTTTTACCAGGAATTTTCATTTAAATTGTCCTATTGTTGGAGCGAAAGCTATTTGGATGAAATTTGTGTGTGAAAATCCTTTTTTACTTGCATTTCAAGTTTAAATCCTGTATTCTTATGACTATTAAAGTTCCCAACAAATTTCTTAATTGTTTCAACTTTTTATTACATTTCTTAATATTTCAATTTTCCTTGTTGTCCAGTAATAACCATATACTTTGTATATATGCACCTATTTTTGTCTAATATTTTATTTTTGTTCCCGAGTTTGTGGACGCTTTTGTAATGGGCCATTTATTTTGTTATACATCTTATTTCTGCAGGAAAATTCTCTCACTGTTTTTTTTATTCCTGTCATGTACATTTTCTGCTCTCTAAGTACATTGTAAGCTATATTTACTTTTGATTTCGAAATTATGTAATATCTAATATTCTTTTGTCAATAAATGCTGAGTGTAGGGGTGTTTGTCTCCCGTGTAGGGGCGGTTTGTGACTCTAAGCCCCTTGAGGAGCTGAATCCCCTTGTGTATTCTACCAGTAACCTGCATGATGATTCTCGTGACGTTACTAAATAATCAATTCCGTTTCATTTCAAAATTTTTGCTTTCTTAGATATTATTTTCAAGCTACAACTAGAAATGTAAGTACAGTACCAATCATGAGCGTTGGGCGTGAATTGATATACAAAGAAGAACAAGGCGCTGATTTTAAAAAAAAAATCAATTAGAATCGTGTTTCATGCATTCATTTTCAGATTCGATTTCTTTGACAGCTTAATTTAATAAATGTAACACTATAAGTGAACAAAAAACGCAATGAGACTCAAATGCTCAAGTAGAAGTATTAATCTATGGAAACATACGTTTTGTTTTGACGCCATGGGAGTTTAATAAATAAACGAAATAAATAAGTAAATAAAATTTAAAAACAATAAGAATCGTATTCATTCTATTAATTCATTTTTTTTTTAAAAAAAAAAATTATTTGGTAATTGAATAAGTGTGTGAGTGATCGTTGAGATTTTTGGCTGTGTGCTGCGCCTAAGCATTATTAAAATTAAAGCAATAATTTTAAAACCAGATTCAGAGTAATTGATAATAACAGTATAAAAAGTAGGTGGGAAATCTTAAGCGCTGAGAGTAAAAAGTCAATCTTAAATTAAAAAGTTATTAAGTTTTGATGTGGGTGTTCTCCCATTTAGTCAGACAAGTTTAAACCAGATGTTTATAAAAAAATGTGGGTGTAATGATGATGATGATACAAAACCGGACAATCAATTGAAACATGATTCATGGAGTATGGATCATTACAAGGACATTCGAGCGCATTCCCACCTAACAACAGATGTCTGTAGAAACGAGTATGTCCAATTTAAGACGAATGAACTTGATGTTCACTTTTCTCATAGGAATACTAAGGCTTACTTGAAATATGGGCTTAAGGCTTTCGTCCACCGGCCATTTTCAATTCGTGAACGTAATGTTAATCCTATGGAATTTCTACCACCGTTCTCAAATCTATGGTGTTTTATCCATTTGAATGCAAAAAATATTGAATGTTTCTACGGAATTATATTTTCTCTCCAATTTTTAAAAATATTTTTACCTCTATTTTAACTATTTGTTTGTGAGTTTTCCGGTCTTTAAAAAGTATTCTAAAATATTTTCAAAAGCGGAGGAAAAATTTAATTCTGCAGAAACCTGCATTACTTTTTATCTCTTTCGGATATAATTTTTTTACATTTAAATAGGTAAAACAGTATGGATTTCTGGAGGGTAGTAGAAGTCCCATAGGATTAAGTTCACGAAATCAAATGAGCCTTAATCAGTGCTCCTGTTATACCATTTTAATGACTTTTATAACAAAAAGTTTCATGTCAGAAAGCTGGACTACAACCTGCAACAAGTTCATAGCCAAATTGTTTTGAGGTTTTAGAATATTTTCACGTAAAAGTAATATAATTAATTGCATCCTTCTATCCATTTGTAATCATCACTTATAGTGAATGACTAGAAAGAGACACCACATTAAATATGTATATTTGTATCACTGCATATATCTACGTATTGTAGAATAGACTTGAGGTTGCTGTCAGCAATCCATTTCATTTAATTTTACAAATAATTCGAATTTATGAAAGTGAATTTCATTAAAATATCTAGGCCTAAAAAAATTGGGTCCTATAGTAATTTCTTTCTTTTTTTTTTTCAAAGAAAAATAAGCAATATAATAATTATAGCTTAAAAATAAACACATATTTTAATCATAAAACTGAAGCTATCAACCCAACGTTGATTTTCATTCAAATATTTAAAACTTTGGAAAAATTCTTGCAGTTATTTTGATATCCAATAAAATCAGTGAAACAACATCCCCTATGTAAAAAAGTTTTCTATAATTTAGTCATAAGAAATAAAAATTCTATTTTTTTTCGCATGAAATCATGCGTAATGTTCGCATGTTTCTCTCTTGAAATAAAAGTGCATAAAAATATACTTTTTTGAAGAAGAGGTACCAAACCATAACTTTTATTGTATCACAAAAATGATTCAATGTTTCTCAATAAAAATCCAATCAGATAAAAACTAGAAAGAAAGTGGCGCTATGTTTGTAGTCTTATCGCTGTTCTTGGCGTAAAAATAAAAGATAATGTTGCATGTTTTTTAACCCTCTCCCTCTGTTTATTCACTTCTGAGAATCGTTTATTGCGTCATTCTTTAGCCAAACATTATTCATATTTAGGATGTAAATTCCTTATACAAAAACTGGAAATTTTTGAGATCAATAGTTCAAAGAATTGTTTGGTAAGGTAATTTAAAAATTAAGCCCCTGAAATATAAAGTAGTAGTTTCTTTTACCATCCTTGCAATAATTATATATTTTAATACGTATGTAGACTATGAACTGAACTAATGTAGTTAATTGCAAACCTAACAGATACGCAAAAAGAAAAACTTGCGTTCACTTTATTATGTCAGATATCTTACTCATTACTGCTTTTATAATGTTTGAAAAAAATGTAATCAATAGACTATAAGCTCTCTAATAATTTATGGCTCGGATGTGATGCTTTAAGTTGTATTTAGGAAAAGAATTAAAAATAAAAATCAGAAATAATAGTACCTTTATGCTAACAGAACTTCCAAACTCGGTGTTAACTTCTCACCAGCCAAAGTCATTGTTACAATTTAATAATATCAAAATAACAAAACAGGGGACACCAAGTGCAGAGGTAAAAAAAAAATAAAAATCCATTAAATCTATATTTGTGGAATACCAAGAACTTGATGTAAAATTTAACGTCATACATATTGACCTAATTGGTACATTAATACTTTCAGATGACGTGATGTATTGTTTGACCTGTATGAATCATTTTTCTTGCTAGATTGAAGTGGTTTTTATGCAAGATATTACAACTGAAATTATCAGCACAATATTCTATTAGATCTGAATCAATAATCTTGGAGTGCCTGGGACAATAACTGCTAAACAAGGGAGACAGTTCAAGTCCCAGTTGTTGAGGAGCCTGGCTGCAGTAAGTGGTATAATGGTATCATACTCAACCTCTTACAATGCAATGTGAAAGTCGAGCCGCTGAATAGATCCTTGAAATATGATGTCAAGGTCTATAACAATATCAGATGGACTGATAACTTACCGACTGCATTACTACAGTTAAGAGCTGCTGTAAAACATGATACCAATTACTGCATGGATAAAAGGATGTATGATACAAATATTGGATTACCAGGTTATTTCATAGATTCATCTACAATCAAAATTGACTCTGAATCTCCTGTTATTAAATCACAGCATTTTAGGAAGAGCTGAAGCCAGTAGAATCCTATACTATACTAACTAGAAGATCTTGCTCTATGAGGACTTGAAATCTTTCTCTCATGTATTTGTAATGACAGAAGTGTAGAAAGGCTATCGAAAGCCACCATATAAAGGACCATTTGCAGTGTTAGAAATATTTCGTTTTTACGGAAAAGTAAATCAGTAAACATTTCAGTAGAGACAGACGAAACCAGCTTTGTCAGTTACAATGTCTGACAAATATACTGCATGTAAACAATCAGATGAGCGTTCGTATGTAAAAGACACTCTCTCCCCCTCTTATATATAAGAACTTTCAATTCAAAAACAAATCCACCTCACAACTTTATGTTTACAAAGACATCTAGTTAGTGGTCTAGTTGTGAAGATCTATTAAAACACTTCTATATAATACACATTTACAGACACATATTTTATTCAATGGATTCTAAATAATTTTAACAACTAAAATTTTGATTTGTGTATCATTGGATATGATTTCAAATCGTGATTGTATTCATTAGTAGAATTTTTATTAATTATTCCATATTTTGAAACTTTTTATACTCCACTTAACTAAGTATTATTGATTTCCAAATTTTATCTGGCAACAGTGCATAATATTAGACATCTTCATTTAAAAGGTTCTTTGGACCTATTGCAATGTAATTCATGATTGGAAATTAATGTCACAAGATCTTAATTTTTTGCTTTTGCATCCGTGTGATTTGTATTGATTTTTCTTGAAAAACATGGATTTGGTTATGTAGTTGTTTTTAAAGTTTTAAATCTTTAACTATAAAAATATTTAATTATACCATTTTAATGTTTTTAAAAAACTTAAATTTTTAATTGCATAGTTTTTAATTGAATGGCTTTTTTGGATATTTTTAATGGAAATTTTGATGGATGGTTTTTGATTGAAAATTTTTTTATTTGAAAAGTTTTACGGTGAAGATCATTTTATTTGATTGGAAAATATTGATCTTTTAAAAAAATTTAGTAATTGAGATACCTTGCCTTCCATTTTCTTCTTTGTTTCTTGTTTCTTTTCATTAATTTACAAATTGAATTTTGGAGTAATCCAATTTTTACCCAACAAGATGCATTGAGGGAGGGTTGGTACCGTAGAGCATGTTTATTCCCCAATTCAGTCCTCAGTCTGAATGTGCATATTTGTTTTGATGGGTATTCAAATTATTCATTTAGTTTTAAATTTGATTCATTTTTTATTCATATCTTCGTAGCTCCATAAATGGTTTCTTTTGTTGATTTTGGATTTTAATTGTTCTCTTATTTTTATGTGTTTTAATAATAATTTCATTGTTTACCTTGTTAATATATGCATACATATAATATGTATATATGTATATAGTATATATATATATATGTATATGTATATGATGATGATGATATGATATATATATACATATATGTATATATATACATATATGTATATAATATAATAACATATAATATATATATATATATATAATAATATATAATATATATACATATGTATCAACCTACATAATACATATTATAATATAACACATGTATATCTTCTCTACACCTTTTTTACACACATATGTAATAATAATACATGTAATATATACATATATACACACACACACACACATATATATATATGTGTGTGTGTGTGTGTTCTCCCTTATACTTAAACTTAAGAGTACCCTACGCATTTTCAAGTTATTGTGAAGATTATTACAATGTCAGTTGGAAATGTATTTAGCATGAATGTGTATGATTTTAGTGTACAATTTACTTTATAACGATTCAGATTAGTTTTTGTAAATTATACTGTTGTAATAATCATGTTTTACTAGTACTGTTCCCGTGATAGATTCCTTAACTCAACCAACTGTTGGAGTGTTGAGAATCCGTGGTCAACGAAGATGGAAGCGGACTAGCCTGCTTTGGCTCTTACGCCATAAAACCTGAATGTCACTCACTACGTGGATGGTAATCACATGGGTACTGTGAGTGAGCCAATGCTGCCCTGCATATATCAAACCCACATGGTATACCGATATATAAAGAAGTTAATTTTGTTCTTTTTATAGATCCTCCAGAACATCCAAATAGACGCTAGCTTCCCAGGAACCCTTTTTTTGTTTTTGTTTTATAGCAATCTACAGCTCTAGCAGATATGTTTCTCGGAATTTGTACTGAGTAATTCAAATTTACGTCAATTTAAGCTGCAGAATTATCATTGTTTTTTGGTTAAATTTGTGACGCCCGCCCGACCTGAGCGTCCTCTTATGCCATCACTAGATTCAATTATTAAACACTACGACACAAATAATTACAGAATCACCAAAACAACTTTCAAAAATTTATTAGCATATATTTACTATGACAACAAATACCAATACTCTCCCGGGTAAGCTTTCTAATACCTTAGTTCAACCCACCAATAGTAATCAAACAGACTCTTACCACTAATCTTTCCTCGACTGCAACTCAGACTCTGGAGCAACTGTTGAAAACACTAGGCAATATCCTTCTAACAGCAATCTCTACTCGAACCCTCTATTTCTTCCTTCCTCTTGTCTATCACTTCAGCTTCACCTCACCTACAACCTCTCTTTCAGATCCTCTTTCAGATACTCTTGCTACTTCCAGTCGGAGTTTATATATTTCTTGACTCAATCGCTTCATTTCATTCCTAACTGCTTTACATAATAACTTTACGTATCACGTTTCATTTTTGGTTGGGCAAAGGTTGTTTAGCGAAAGCAATCAATCTCAATTAAAAGTCCCCAAGGTTAGTGAAGAGAAACCGCGAATAGCCCAATGTCACAAGTTTATCGTTGAAAATAAACAGTGAAAAGACCATCAAGTAGTTTTTATTTCTGGCACCAAAATGCAGGCTAATAATAGGAATAGATATACTAAAGGTTATTTATTTATCCAGCATTAGTTTAAATTAAATTTTTCAGGAGAGTTATGTTGAGAATGATACATTCAGTTTCCTGCTACTAGAGGATTGTAAGAACAAGTTCTTTTTTGATTCATAATCTTTCAAAATGTGTAGGAATTTAAAAAAGAAAAAAAAATTAAAGTAAGTATAATTACTGAAATATAATAATAATATTAAATATATTGCTTTTGCTTTACAAAGGTAATAACACACACATAGTCAGACACACACACATACATACATATAAATAGCTTAAAGGAGAATTTTGAATTGGTTTGTCCCCACTTTTGACATAAATATTTTAATTAAGAATAATAAGACCTTAGAAAAACTTTAAGGACTAAGAAAATGCATAAATTCAGAGTAAAAAAATTCTAAGCGAAAAAGGAAACATTATAATCTAGGATAAAAGTAACTAAAAATACATATCAAAATTTTAAAAATTAAAAGCAAAAACTAGAATAAAAAACAAAATTCTTTAAATAATAAAAAAAAACAAGAGTATTTAGGCTAAATATAAAAAAAAGGGGGAAGAAAAAGTAAAATAAGGATGGAAATACATGCCTAAAATAACAAAAACTACGTTGCTAGAAACGCATAGAAATATACAAAATTAGAAATTTAAAAAAACCTAAGAAAAAAAAAGAAAGAAAGATAAAAAAATAAATACAGACATATAAATTCAAATTTGGAATACATAAATTTGTATGCAAAATTTCGCATTAATAAGAATGTCATGTCAAAAGACCTAAGCAATAATAATCTTAAATACTATAATATTAGCGATAAAACAGCCAGATTATTTCTAAACATATAATTAAAATAATATTTCATTAATGTAATAAAATAGTTGAAATAAATTTAAAATACTACAGAAACTCAAAATAAAACTAAACAAAATTGATTAAAATTATGATGCAAATTTACTTGAACTCGATTTCTCTTGAGCAATCAGTTCGCAAAGTTTGAATAAAATGTAGTGAAAGGACAATAAGCGCTCCAATAGCGGCCAATTGACTGAAAACAACCTTAATACATATTTTGAAATAATAAACATCTTAATTTCTTTATTTGTTTGCATTACAAAAAACTTGGACGTAATTAACATTTTTCATCCTGACTGTGTGGCGGTATTTACGTCTAATCTTAAACTTTTCATCTATAAGAAAGACGTTAAAATAATGTACTTTTTTTTATTTCTAAAGTAACAAGTGAATAAGTGAAAAATAAAGACGAAAAATGAATGTTTCAAATCAAATGAAACTCACTCAAATGAAATAATCTTTCTCTCAATCAAATGAAACATCTCTTCCAAGTTTAGTTTTTAACTTATATATTTTTTTAATAAAATTACAGAATCAATCATGAGCAGTTGTTTTAAAAAATAAATTGTTCCCAATTATCCTATGCAACAGTTTTGATCTTAATGATTAAACCATTTGTCTTTTTGTTACAGTAAAAAAAAAAAAAAAAACTAGGGTTTTTTTTAACATTCGCTTAAAACTCGTTAAGTTTGACGTCATAGAATTCCGATATTATAGTTAAGACTTGCTCTGAACAATGCTTGATTAAAAAAAAACTCTTAATTTTAGAAAATATAAATTTTTTACATGTTTAATATTCTGTTAGAAGAAAACAACAGATTTCATTCAAAAAAAAATCATTATTTTGTTTTAATGTACTTTGTGCCCAATTTTTAAAAAGAAATTCATCTTAAAGCTTCAAATAATGATTTCAAAGGAAGTTTTCAAAATGATTCAAAGAAACCATTTAGACATTTGCTTAACGTGGTATCCGGTATCAAGAAAAATAATTTCAAGGGAATCATTATCGATGAAATTATCGAAAAAATAATGAATTTCCTTTAGTCGCAATAAAAATTACGACTAAACATTTGATATTTTATTTTGTGATAGCGGATAAAGAGTGAAAAGAAAAAGATTAATTAATTTCTTTTTCCAGTTTAGTGATTCTTGTTTTTTGGTGTTGGTTTAGCATATAATTTAACATGCAATTGAGGAATTTGGCACAAAAACGCAACGCCAGAAAAAAAAAGCGCCACACTGGGTTTACACTGCATCTGCTCCCAATTTAGTGTTGAATTTAATTACAGAACTATTTCCTAAAATAATTTTAACTGTCTTACTCGAGAGTTATTCTAGGGCTTGGGACGAAAAATATAGTAATTCTGATTTACAATAATGTAGCTAGACCAACATTTTACACGGCATCTCACTCTCAGAACATCCACATCGCGCCAGGGGCGAACATCTAAGCCTAATTAAATGTATAGAGTAACATATTTCACTATTCTACTCAAAAGCTATTGGTTAAATCGATGCTGGAATTCAGTTTTCTTCCTGTAGACTCTCTCGATTGTATCAATTTATTTACTTTTAAAATGTAGAAATAATATTAGAGTCTCGTTTATCCGACCTTCAGTTATCCGATATTCCGTATTATCCGATGTCCCATCTGAAAGTAATTATAATAATAATAACTCGCATCAGTAGGTAAGAAGAACTGCAAGTCGCGAGCGGGAGAGTAGTCTATTTTTTCTTGCTCCCGACTATACCGCAGCAAATTAGTTACCTTGGCTGTGGAGTGGTGTGACAGTGCACACCTTGAATCACGTGTCTGTCACTCTACGAAACTCTGTCTCACTGACACAACTTTTTACTTAGTACAGTACAGTTTATCATTGTAAGTCCTTCAGAATTTCACATAACAACGGAGTTGACGCTTCCGTCTACCGGCCATTTTAATTTTGTGAACTTAATAAAAAGCCTACGGAATTTCTAATACCGTTCTCAATTCCTTACTATTTTATTTATTAGAATGAAAAAAAGAGCATCTAAGAGAGCAAAAAAAAAAAATCTTTGGAATTATATTTTTCTCTGATTTTTAAAAATACTTTTACCTCCTCCCCCTGTTTTAATGATTCGTTTGTGGGTTTTCCAGTCCTTAAGAACTATTCTAATATATTTCGAAAATCGGAGGGAAAGGGATTCTGTATAAACCTTCATTATTTTTTGCTCTTTCAGATACACTTTATTGCATTCAAATAGTTAAAATTGTTAAGATTTGAAGACTGAAGTAGTAATTCCGAAAGATTAGCATTACGTTCACGTAATCAAAACGTCCGGTAGACTTAAGTCTCTAGGAACTGCAGTAAATGGATTGAGTAACAAAAAGCTACAGGCAACGACATAATGGTGCTATGACGAGGATGAGACTTAGGAGCAAAAGAGGCATTCGTAAAGACAGCAGGCTATCATCAAAAAAAAAATTTTTTTTAATCACCTCGGAACTGAACATTTTAAGTATATTTAACTTCAGACAATTTTGTAAATGTAACTTTAATTTGAAGCTCATTTTTTCTATTGTTTTGTTGTAAAATATTGTAATTAGATTCGTAATGTGTAAAATTACACTATATTTTGGCGTTAAATAAGGTTTTTCTAAACACCTTCTTAATCGCCATTCTGTCGGCCTATTTACTTTTTTGTCGGATAAGCGAGACGTATATTTTAAATTCATCCTCTACTTAATAACTTAATTTCTCTTTATGATCAGTAGTTATGCGTTGTTTTTTTTATGATGTACAGTAAACAGAATGGAATCTATTTTCACCCTTCCATTTCGCAAATAAACTCCTCTGTCTGTGGAAATCCAGGAACGAAGCAGTTCGGAGTGGAACGATTGACCCTCGATCCCAAGGAAAGAGGAAGCTGAGGGTGATAGACTGACCAACAAGAAGGGGGTGGGGGCGGAAGCCAAGTGAGAGGAAGGGGAGTGTCTCTATTGCGGTCTGTATTGTTAGTCAATCGCATTAAGAGCGAAGTGCTCCTGTCATTTAGAACAAAGAGCTAACGGCTAATTCGTTTTTCCGCCCTCGACGTGTTACGGTGATTTAACAACATTATGAGCACCTAAATCTGATTTAATCTTCATGTGTCTCGATCACTGTTGGAAAACTTTGTTAAATGGAATTTAATTAAATTCCGTCTCGCGGAATTTTTTTTAAAAATTACGAATACTTATCCCATATATAATGATTTGTTATTTGCTCATTTTACTTCCCGTATCATAAGAATTGCTCATCTATATCAAAACTTTCTAACTTATTCCTCAGGTTTTCAGAATTTGATGTAATAGCGATCTGTAGCTCTGTAATTTATAAAAATACATGCCAAAAATTTATTAATAAATTATGTGGTACCATTTTATTTATAAACTGTCACATTTTTCTTAGCACAAAACACAATTAATCGTGTAATGAATTAAATCTAAATAAATTAAATTTTTGAAGGTTAGATTAATCTAAAGAAAATTAAAATTTTGGAATATGTACAAGCCTGAGACAAAAAAATAAATAAACTGAAAAATAAAATGTGTGAAAGAAATCATATTGCTCAAATTACTACTAGACAGAAAAACTGAAAAAGGAATTTTCAGAATATTATAAAAAAAAAAAAAAAAAAACATCTAATACTGAAATTGGAGGAAAGTGATGAGTCTACTGACAAAACGCAACTAAGTTTATTAGTCATCTTGGAATTAAAACGTCCCTGCGTTCTTTGAAGTTTCCTCCACTCTGTAAAAGTGTATTCTTGGTTCAGTGGGGCTTCATGCAGAGAAGCAGAACTTTACATTATCAAGTCATTGTACCTTTTTGCTTTTGAATAAATAACATTCGATTCTTTTAAATGGCTTTGATTCCTTCTACTACAGCCGTTCTTTTAAGATTATTCTATATTTATCACCTATTTAATATAAAATGAATCTTAGACTAAACGATTTCCTGTAGAAGTCAAATAAGAAATATTTTTAAGAGAATGTAATTTTAAAATTTATATGAATAATGACTCAGGTATAATAAAATGACACCGTCCAAATTTTTGAATCAAGAATGAATCTTCTTTCGTTAGTATTTAATTTTTGTGATGCCCTAATTAACGTACTTTCTTTTGAAAATTTTATATTTCTAATTAATCTCCCTAAATTTCTATTTTTTAAAAATAAGTAGCAAAGATACTGTGATCATAATTTGTAGTATCATGCGTCATAAAATTCCATTTAATATGGAAAAGAGAATTTCCGATCAATTTTTCACACTTTCAATTTATCGGCTTTTAACTAAATCAAATAAAGAATCTGTTGGAATATTTCAGGTAAATTCGTAACTTACTATTGAAAAATGAATAAGAATTGTCTTACAATATTAGTAAAATTTTCGAAGAGTTTTTTTTTTTTTTTTTTTTTTTTAATTTTCGAATATTATTATAGCAAAATTACCAACCAAATGTTAGACTACAAACGATCCAAACTTCTAACAGAACAGCCAGATGAGCCGTCCGGAACAAAGCAACTCGAAAAAGAAATAACAAAACAAACAAAAAAATAGGATAGGGTGTAGAGGGGGTGGGGGCTACCAGATTTATTGGCCATTCCTTTTTCCTTAGTTCGGAAGATGTTGTAAAAACCTTCCTTTCCTCCTGATAATCTGATTACCCCTCCTCTCATAACTAAAAGTAATAGAACCCGGATCTAATTTTGTCCGGTCCGCATTTCATTAGGGGGTCAAGGGGTGTCCGGGACTATCCGGGCGGTAGGAAAAAGCCACCAATTTGATAAAGTCTTCCGCTTCGCTTTAATCGGGCGTAAACTCTTGGGCGCCCCTTGCTACGGCAAACCTTCCCTGTAACCGATCACTGGACGGGTTACCATGTTTGGCAGTTCATCTTTCATTATTATACACGATTTCATGTGTATAAGTTTTAAATTATTGTTGTTTCTCTCTCTCAGAATGATTAAGTAAGAAAATACACAGTCTGTTTCTTCTGTACATGTACAGTGGCTGCAGAATTAAATATACACCAAAAAAAATACGAAATGTATCAGACTAAGAAAAAAAAGGAGCAATAAATAATATTTTAATTACCACAATTTTTACTTTGAAGTTACAGATTTATAAGCCACAAAATAGAGCATACGCCTAGTATAATTAGTTAATTTTATTTCAAAAAGTACAAATTAATATTTCATTGCATATCCTTTCGCATTTAGTGCTCATTGATTTGAAAAGTTTCACTGGATATTTTTGCCAATTTTTTTTGTAACACTATTTGTAAATGATCTTTGCTTATAATATTATGCTTTTAAACAGATTTTTCCAAATGAGACCATAAGTTTTCTACCACAATGTGATCTAAAAATTGAGGTAGGTTATGCAGTTGCATTTTACAGTTGAACAAACTTAACAATTTTAACTGAATATTTTGGGTCATTATTTTGTTGAAACATACAACGCGACTCTTAACCCATTTTCTGAATAATTTAAGGCACTCAGTTTTAAATTATTCACTTCAGTAAATTCAAATATTTCACTTCATCCATGTCTCCGTTAATAAAAACTGAGTTTCCCTGGCGTTTTGCAGACATAAAATTCCACACGAGATTCAAATCACCTTCATGCTTGACAGGGGAGATGATGTTTGGGAGAAAGAGTTCTGAGTTCGGATTGCGTCAAACATATTTGATCATCACTCCCCGAAACATCGAATTAACTTTCGCCACCGAAAATTACGCTATTCTAGAAGTACTGAAGTTTTGAAATACGATTTTTAGCAAATGTAATTCTTTTTTATCTATTTACTTTAGAACTGAAGGATTTTCATCAAGCTATGTGATATAATTTGCTTATTGGAGTACTGTTCGCATTGTTTTTGCCGAAATACATTCTCCCATTGCTGTCAAAGTAGACGAGACAATTTTTTATAGCACTCACATTAAGAGTTTTTCTTGAATTTTGAATAATGTTTCTAATGGACATTGATCTAACGGACTTTTTTTCCAAGTTTTTTTTTGAAATTTGCCTTTATTTTATATACTTCTGGTTAATTTTTTGTACCTTACAGAGATTACACTGAATTCCCTTTGCAATATCACGCAGAAATTTACATACCTCATATATAAGATAGCAATCTATATATGAGGAATCAAGATTTTTTTCCTGGAAATCAAATAACGGCATTTTAAAGAAATATAACTGTTATATTTAATCATTGAAAAAAATTGTAGCAAAATCGGAATTTTTTTTTAGAGTACATACTTCGTTCTGTGATTCTGAAATTTGGAGCTTTGATACAATTTTTTTTAATTAAAATATAATCGAAACCTTCATTTTTGCTTTTTAGTCCATCCAATATATTTTGCGATGAACATTTTATTGTTTCTATGAATACTAATCTTGGGTGAGTATTCAATAATATTGTTTTAGAACTTTCAGAAATAAAGTGAGAGGTCTGTACTTAATTTTAGGAGCCACTATATATGCGCAAACAGTGGATGATTGTGCTTATTTTTTTTAAATATTATTATATTATTCACTAGAGTATAACCGGGGAATACAGTCAGAAAAAAAAATTTGCAAGCGAGAATCTGCAATTTTAATCTAAATTAATATTTTTTGCAATTAATCTAATTCTTAATTTCATCAAAGTAATAATTGATACGATAACAATTAATAAATTAAATGTGACAAAATGAATTTGTTTAATTAATAATCATTTCGTTTAATTCATTAAATTAAGAAATAAAATTATATGCATTGATTAATTACGCTGAAATACAATTAATAATTTTAATTTAATTTGTATTGCATAAGCTGTATAGAGTCTGATTACATTCTTTACTTTTTGGATATAACAAACCTTTTAACTACGTTTAATTTATAAATAAAGTCTCTTAATTTAATTTTCATATTGCTACAGAGAATATACACGTAAAAATAAAAGGCAAAAACTTTTCAAAAAAAAAAACAAAAAACAAACTTCAATTATTTAAGGAATCTAAATTTTATTCCTTAAAAATAATTGAAACTCCAACCACTCTACTAATTTCAACATTTTATTGACGGTCAACTTTCCAACCATCTGGGTTTTGCTGGAGACATTCGTCTTTTCCATTCAAGCTCGATTAATTTTTTGTTCTTTTCCATTGAAGCTTGATTAACTTTTCGTTCTTTTCAATTGTAAGTTATTTCGATTTATATAATTATTCTCGTAATGGGTACAATTTAATTGTTTCAGAAATTTACGCATGTAACGAGAAGAATTTTGTAACTTTGTACTAGGGTATGGTTTTCGAAACTTGTTACAAATATTAATATATAGTGAATAATTTTAAATGCAGAATAGTTTCATGTTAAACCAATTAGTGAGAGAAATCCTAAGCATTTTTTCCCGTTATTTTCTTTCAAAATGTTTGTGTGTTTTTACTAGTATTATCGAAGTAATAGTTATTTTCCCAACAATAGCAAATCAAAAACTCTTTTGAAATTAAATATATGTTAGTGTTTTTAGATCCCTTTGACTTCATATAGGCTACAAAGAAATTGTTTGTCTATGGTCTGGGGTACCATATTGGAAATTTCAGCTTGCAATATTTTATTTTAAAAAATTGCTTTAGGAAGTTGTTACAATTGTAATTTTAAGTCAGACATTGCCTCTTAAAATAAAAATTCTATTTCAGATTTTCTTAATAATTATATTATTTAGATTCAATGCTATTTTAATTTATTAATTTTTACAAATATATATACATCCTGAAAACAATTATTTATTTACCTATTATTATTTTACATTTCCTTTTTTGTTTTCGGTAATTAGTTAAGACATTGGATCCAAACTTAGGAAGCAATAAGTATGGAGCAATCATTTGAAAAACTTAGTATTTGTTTTTAGTGTTATTGATTTTTAAGAATAATTTTCTGACTTAAGGTATAATTTATTCATAAAATGTGTCGTTCCCTGATAACATTCTTTGGCATGAATGGTGAACGCGCAAGATTTAAACATTCTTCTTTCTTTGTTTCAAATACAAATATATATTCTATATTTTCGACAGTTATTCATTTTAAAAAGTTGTTACGATAACCGAGTAATATTTTCTGTATCCATATATTTGCATTTCCTCACCATTTGCATATATTTCATCTCATGTCTCAAAAAGGATCAGTGTTAGTAAAGGGAATGAAGTAACTCACTGTAACATTGCCCAGGGACATTTTTTCGATTTCAAAGACACCTATGATGCTCTTCGTGTCCCAAAAAATCATCATCATAATTTTCCCGGTCGATGAGACCGTTTTCGTCGTCTATGGAGCAGACTCCCCAGAAGCAACCTATATATATATATATATATATATATGAAATTACTACTACTATTCCAGTTCTAGAAAATAATGAATTTAGAAAAAATTTTGTACTTCAGTCATGGAACAGTAAGGAAACTTTAAATAACTGAATTATGAAATTATTAATATTACACATAATAACCAAGTGGTCATGGTCGCAGGCTCGCGGCCGCCGGTTTTCTTCGAGTCATGGGTTCGAGCTTTTATGCTTCTAAAGACTCGCCATATAACCAGAGCTGATACACGTTAAATCTGTCGAGGCAGAAAGTCCTCCATCAGCGGAGTGTGGAAATTTGGAGAGGGAGGTGCCAGCTCAGGTGTCATCCCCGTCACATCATCGAGATTCGTCACCTCATGTTGCTTCTGGTGCATCGTTTACAAAACTAATCAATAAATTATTTAATGCAACACGAGAAGAGAGAAAGATACGTTGGGATTAGCAGCGGACGCAGCATTCGTCTACTCTATCCAGTAATTAAGTGAGAAGTGAAAAAGATTTTTCCCTCACTATTTTTTCTTGAAAGTTAAAGTAAGAATAATACAGATCACTGGGCAATAGATGTAGGGATCGTTAGGTACTTTATATGGAGATTAATTGTCTGGTAGGAAATATACCTTTTGGATCAGAGAGTGGGAAATTCCGATCTAAGTTTTTTTGGGAAATCGTGTGATCGCATAAACCAAAAGATAAAATAAATGGAATCTCTAAATAACGATAAGCGAATTAACTATAATAGTTAAAATTTTGGATGAATTAAGAAATTATCTAACGTTAAGGGAAATCATAACACACATACACACTCTCTCCCTCTCTCTCTCTCTCTCTCACACACACACACATATATATATATTGTGCGAGGAAAAACAAGAAATACTAAGAAAATGAAGAAAAATATTTTTTTTTATTTATATACATTAATAATTACAAAAAGTGCTCAAATGAACCGCCACCCACATCTATACAACCCTACCAGTGTCCAGCAAGTGACTGGCATATCCTTTTAAAGATGCCTGGTTTTCGCGATCAGTTGCACTAGGGACTGAAAGTTATGCAATGAAATCATCATTGGAATTTACTGGAATCTCGTTGATGAGTGCTTTGAGGTGTTCTCATAAGAAAAAATCAATACTTGATGAATCGGATGAGTGTATTGACTAAACTACTGGCCCACCTCGTCCAATCCATTGAGGGTCAAACGTAGCACTGAGGTAATTACATACATGACGAAATTAACGCAGTCAAGCCGTCCTGCAATTTGAACATTATCAAACAATTCTGATAATACCTTTTTCAAAAAGATATGATGCAACGGGAAATTGAATCGATGTGGAAGCAAGTATACACTTATGGACCAATAAGGAAATCTCTCACATTACCTGACCGCATAATGTGCTCTAATGGCGACATTTTCAGAGATTTATTATTTTTAATGGTAGAATGTTTTAGCATTAAGATGTACCAACCCATTCTCAGAGAGATCGATATAAATAAAAAGCTATTAAAAAAAAAAAACTTCATTATTTTATTGTTATTCCACCACCACTTTTCATATCCAATCCCGCATTTCTATAGGGAAAAAAAGCTTATTTATTTGAAGAGAGAGTAATGATTGTGTATCGTCCTTTAAAGAATTTGACCTATGAGTTCATGGACACTGCATGTATACACACACAAACACACACACACACGTGTATATATATATATATGTATGTATGTGTGTGTGTGTGTATGTGTGTGTGTGTGCGTGCGTGTGTGTGTATGAGTGTGTATAAAACCTCAAAATTTAAATTTGGACAAAATTATGTTTATTATTGATAACTAATTTATAGCGCAATATAATTCAATAAATATTTATCTAATTTTGATCACATGTATAAAACTTCCTATTTCAGTATGAAGAAAGAATTTTTAAAAGAAAAGTCACTATTTTAAATTCATACTGAAAAATGAAATTATTTTTCGTTCGTAAATGTGTGATTTACCATAATTTGTGCATTTTAACATTTCCTCTGTTAGAAATGAAAAAAGGAATTCGAATCCTTTAATAAATCACACAACTACAGATTATAATTTTTTAAAAAAAATAAATGGGGTCCTTTTCAAAACTTTTTTTTAACTTTTAGCTTAAGGAAATCCTCATCAGGTGAAAATTATTGTAAATTGAAATACGTCTATTAGAAAGATATCAAAATAAGATATGAAGATGAAAAATCTCTAAATTACTATTTTTCTGATAACTAGACAAAAATTGCTTTTTCGTTTTAAATATGGCAACGGTAGTCTAGTGGTCACGGTAGCGGACTTGCAACCGATGATTTTCGTCCAGTCATGTGTTCGAGCCTTGATGATATTAAAGACCTGCTGTGTAGCCGGAAATGAAGCGCGTTGAATCTGTTAAGGTTCAAAGTCCACCCGATAGTGTGGAAGTTTAGGGGAGGAGCAGCTCAGGTGTCGTCATCGTCGTTTGACAAAGGCTTAAGTTTACGAAGTCTGCCGCCAAAAGCCCTCGTGTTGCTTCTTGTTTGACGTTAATAAAATTAATAAATCGTTTTCATTGGAGATGGTTAGCTGAAAATGATATATCAATGTTAATAAATTGTTCATTGGCTAGTATTAAAACTCTTTCATTTTGCTTAATTTTTTTGTTACCTTAAATCACAAATTCAAAACTTCTAACTTAAATTATAAGTAGAGATAAATAAAATTTTAATAATCTAAAATGGCTGCAGGTTATTTTTCAAATAACTTATGTATTTATACTTTTAAGAAAATGCTCTATATCAGTTCAATGTCTCTCAACACGTTTACTAACAAGTTTTAAATACTAAGCTTACCTTTACATTCGGCTACGAGTAAATGATTACATAGGTTCAACTTCTACAAGGCAGAGTCAGATCTTTGTACCAGAAATAACAAATCAGATTTCACAAATGCAGAAATACATTACTCATACTATTCAATCCCTTCTCGCTCCTTTTATCCTTTTGATTTATCATCTTTGACTTATCGGCTTTTTGGCATATCTTATATATTCGTTTTTCACTATCACTTCATTACACTTCTTTATTCTAACTAATTTGCATAATCACGCTTCGTTTCATTTGATTGGGTCGAGGCTTTATTTTTTTGTAATTTAATTTATAAAAATTCCTCGAGGTAATTAACAGATGAACGAGAATAACCCATCATTATATCGTTTCTGTGTAAAAATGAATAATGTGCTGAATAATTTTGACGGCTGAGGTGCCGAAAATTCTGAAGATTTCACAAATGCGTTATTTCATCAGAAATACCTAATATTAGTCCATTTGCCATATACAAACATGATTTTTATCAATCCTATTACGAAATGTTTGAAATTAAAATCGTAGAAAATTAACATTAATTTTATTTCATTTTCACCAGCGTTCAAAATTATCTCAATTGCTGACCAGATACCTAATATATCAAAACATTCTTACACATTGTCTCTTTTTATTATTTTAGAGCAATTTGTCTCATTTATTAGCAAATTATTAACAAAGCCATTCAAAAAAGTGTATCAGATAAAATTATATATTTTCAAATTTGAAAACTGCGGTACAAAATATCAAGAACTTGTGAAATGATCTCGACCGCAGAACTGTATAAAACACTGTGTAAATATTTTTATGCTTAATATATGAAGGAGAAATTTTTTTTTTTTTACATTTTCTTTATTTTTAAAGTTCTACTATTTGAAAACAACATTTGGTGGTGAAAGGTCAGAAAAATTAAATACACAATGTAGAATTCAAATTAAAATATTAGATATGATCAAAACAAAGAGAAAAACTGAAAAAAATAAAGTAAAACAAGATCAAATATTGATTGATGTTACTCTTTATTACTTTTAATTGTAAATTAATTTTTTTTCTTTCAAATAAGTTTACGTTAGCTTATATGTCACAATTAAAATTACAGTTAAAAAATATTGTACATTTGAAGTACGAGTACTTCTCTGCTATGAAAATACCCTCTCTTATTTTTTAAGTGTAAGAATAGCATACTCTGTATGTTAAATAATTTCAATTAAATTGAATAAATGTATTTGTAACAGAAATATTCAAAATAGTTCTTTTTGTTAAGAGAATCAATGTTTCGTTGATTTCCAGATAATGTTTGATGAATACTTTTTTTTCTTTCTCAGAATAATTTGGAATTCCAAAAAAACGGGGACTTTTTATTCTAAGAAAAAGCGACTTCTGTTTGTTAATTGAATAGGATAAAAAAAAAAACAGGGATTAAAGTTACACTTTTTCTTAGGTTAAAAAACACTCAAGTCTGGGGGAAAAAACCTAACATTCTTTTTCCTATACCACTTCTCTGATTCTATACTTTTTCTTACCCTTACTTCTCTGATGTTTTTAGACCTTTTTTTGTATTCTGATATACTTTCTTCAGGAGTGGGACTTTTTTTAACTTACATTTTTTTAAAGAAAAATACTCCCGTTCACTTTTTCTGCAGTTTGATTCTTAAAAGAAAGTTAGAGAATTAAATGAAACCAAAGAACAGTCAAATCATCAAATCTTAGAATCGAAAGAATAAATGTCAACCTTCCACATATATAACACACACATAATAAACCAAAGAAAATCATACTGATACTGTTAACTTTTCTTATTAAGAAATTTTAATTTTTTTAAAATTTGAGCATAACTGTTTAAAATTATTACTTGTCTACTTTCCTCTAACCCATTGAGTCGCTTAGTGGTCATAGTCGTGGACTCGAGGTCGGAGGTTTTTGCACAGAAGTAGATTCGAGACTTGATGCCACAAAAAATATGTTGTAAAGCTGGAGATGATGAACGTTAAATCTGTCAAGGCTCAAATCCTCCCTTTGGTGTGGTGTGGAAGTTAGGAGAGAGAGAGAGTCAGCTCGAGTTTCATCCTCATCACTTGACCGAGGTTCAAAATTAAGTCGTCTGTCGTCAATCACCCTCGTGTTGCTTCTAGTGTGACGTTAATCAATCCATAGAAATTGAAAATTTTGTGCGATTTTCTCAGTATTTTCTCGCCACCTGATTAAAGCATCGATGATTTTTAATGTATTTCTGGAAACCGAAGATTTAAATTGAAAGATTAAATTATATTATACGATTTGGCAGTTTCATTTTTAAGCTTCTAAGTTGATAGTCAAATGTTGAAGTCTTAAAAGATTTAACTAAAATAATATAAATTCTATGCAAAGTTGTGCAAAGAATAGATTTAGCTACTAAAGGTGGTAGCTTTTTAAAAAAATAATTATTCAATTAAGTATTAGCGAAAAGAAAACGATAAGATATTGAAGCAGGAAATAAATTTTTTTTTCAGATATTAAAATTAAAGTAAATGCTAAATTATTAAATTGAATACATTTTAAGCTAAATGTTATAAAAATAAAAGTAAACAATGTGTTATTAAAGTGAATATATTTAAATCTATATGAAACTTTTTAAAAAAATTAAGAGTAATTTATTCTGACATATTTTTTGAAAATTGAGTTCATTACGAGTTAAAGTAAGTATCAAACATATACATAATAACCTTTACGATAAAATTTCGAAAAGTGGCCAGTTACAACATTTTGTAGTTGATTAAAACTATAGCCCCTTGATCACCACTGACTAAAAGAAGCGTCTGCTTATTTTGTAAATCAAGCAATTCTTTTAACATACTAAAATAAATTATTGCTTTTTTTCCCTCAATCAATATTATTACTTTTTTTGCAGCATTTTCAACACTTTACTGCAAAAGTATTTTTTCTGCTCTCTAACTCTATGATGCTTTCTATAATTATCTTCTATGACTAACCATTCGAAAATTTAATTCAATTATTCTAACGCTTTAAAAAAAAACCTTTGAATGTACAATAACTATTTAGTGAGTTTTCTCAGAGAAAAAAATAAACTTGATTATTAAAACTTCACGAATAATTTAGATTTTTGTAGCAATTAGATTATTATTTGTTTTATATTCAAATGGAAAATATTTGAATTTCATTTTTGATGTGTTTGGAAAATATCTTTTTCATTTTTCGAAATGAAAAAGAATTTTTGGGGGAGAGGGTTTTTCCCCTCTAATTTATGATAAATTATTTGAAATGGTTTTTTAATTATAAAAATATCATCTCGAATTTGACCTTTTTAAGGTAAACTATATTATTTTTAAACAGATGTCCCGAAATTCTTAACTGAACACCAGATTTAATTTGTTCTCATTAAAAACCCAGATTTAATTTGTTTTCATTAAAAACCCAGATTTAATTTGTT
>BMAW01060826.1:39745-118030 GCA_019974015.1 Nephila pilipes
AACCCAGATTTAATTTGTTTTCATTAAAAACCCAGATTTAATTTGTTCTCATTAAATCAGAATGAGTAATAAACATGCATTAATTTTTTAGCCACTCAAAGGGCTATTGTTTTAGGTAGGCTATAAATTGGCGTATATATCACTTTTCAATTTTTTATCGTTTGGTTTAATTTTAACTACATTTAGTTCAAAAATATTCAATTTAATAATTTAGCGTTTTCCTTTAATTTTAATATCGGAAAATGCACTATAGTCTATTTCTCGATTCTGATAGTTTTCTTTAATTCTTATATTTAATTGAATAATTTATTAATAAATATATAAAAAAACAAAAAAACCGCATCTTTGGTTGCTAAATCCGTTCTTTGCAAAACTTTGCATAGAACTTTTAAAACTTTCTAATAGGTTTAAAGAAATTTCGAGTAATAAAATCTGATGCCCACAAACATAAAATCCATTTATTATTAAATTCAAATATATTAAAATTCTTTTTAAGGAAATTGATTTCCTGTAAGTGAAATAAGATTAATACATAATCCTAAAAAAAAAAAAACTTGATATGTGAGTGTTAATTTTTCGCATACTAATAAATAGGTAGGAGGCTGAATATTGAGAAATCTGTTACACGAAATTGCAGTCTTTGATGTCATGATTGACAAACTATGACACAACCAAAAGTAAAAAATATCTTTGAATGTCATGGATGTTGAGGTTGCTTGAATGAAGAATCACTCATTTTTAAAATATTTTTTGCTAATACCTTAGCATTGCTCTGCATTTTAGATTCTAGATTTTTGTCTAAAAAACACTAAATGTGCTTCATACAATTTAAATGTTGAGAAAAGGTTTATTCTTTATGTTTTAAAAAACTCGTGTATTGGCGACCGTCTTTGGCGACTACGTTGGCGCCGTACTAGACCTCGTCTTTCATTTTTCTTTGATGTCATCGAAGTAATGTCATGAGTTTATGTTTTGGCGTTTTCTCATTTCTAGACCACAGAGTCCAATAGAATTTGAGTGATGATCCTCGTGAAAGGAAGGGGACACTTCATTGGACACGTCATCAAGTAATTCGATTGGTTTATCGCGGAGATGGGGCGGGCTGAAAAGAAAGAAAAGAAGAAAGAATAAATGTGTATGAGTTGTTTCACCGAACGGATAAGTGCATTTAGGGTTCTGCTTTCTTTGCACTACTTATGGAATGGCGGCCACATTCTTTTTCTCTTTTATTTCATTCCTTACCCCCCCCCCTTTTTTTTTACGATCAAGTCCATTTTTTTTTTCTTTTGTGATGCCAGATTCATGTGAAGAGTGAAATTCGTTTTCTGTTTTGATTTTCAACCCTTCGATACTTTATTATTTTCAATTCCAAAAATAAATCCAAAGCTGTAATTTATCATGTGTGAACTAGCTTTAAAAAAGCTAGAAAAATCAAATATTTGGATTAATGAAATCAAATAGAATTTTAGTACTCATATTCGAAAATTTTGCGTATTTTTCTTGCGAAATTAAACATCTGTTTCATTAAGACTATCTTCGTCTTAGTGGTAAGAAATAAGATCTAAATTTGGTTTAATTCTTTGAGATAGAAAATGACTTAAAAGTTAGTGTTACATTCTGACATCACTGTCCTACAGAGAGAATATTTGTTTTTCTGTTTGAATCTGTCCCTTTTTTCTGACTTAAATGTATTCCATATATCTCCTCCTATACTATAATGTTAAACTAATTTATTAATTTAAATTATTAAAAAAAAACAAATGACATATTTTTGATGTATTTCAAAATTTCAAGGAATGAGAAGAAAAAAATTGTTGCAGTCACATAAGTTATTATTAATATTGAATTTTTTTTTTTTGCTTATTAAAAATTTGTTTCAATTTTGAAAACCTTTCTGTGACGGTCGACAAAGGCAGCCTTAGGAAATTGGATAGGCTTTAGAACAAACTAATCCAACTGATGACCCTCAATTTCTTCACGTGATAGGAAGCACAATACTGAAATGCATATTAAATTTTCAGTTCGCAATGCGTATTTCTGCATTCCGTCGATATTTAACAAACATTTTAGTAAAAATTTATTTAATATTGTAAGCATAATTTAAACACACACACATTGATACATGCACTTCACATACACACACTGAGTATAAATTATTAATAACAACCTACAGCATCAGAATCAATGATCGAATATTACAATCAATCCAACCGATTTCATTTACATTTACATGTGGTACTTTTCAAAATAAATCTATATGCCTACTTTTCTTTTATGCAGCCTACATAATTTTATAAACAAGGTTTTTATATTTATTTGGCCCACTTTAATCTGGATTTAATATGCTTGAATTAAATTCTTGTATAGAACACAACATTGGTTTGCAATGAATTTTCATAAGTTTCAAAATCCTATTAAATCACGATGCATAGCTAAGATTTTTATGATTGGTAAAATGTGTTGTAATTATCAATAACATTTCCTCGTATTGTAGCAGGAATGTCAGCAAGTCTTACAGAAAAAGAAAGAAAACAACGCTTGAATCTGAAAAGAGAGCAAACATGATTTACATATATCTTTGGGATTTAGGGTCGTGCTACTCGAGTGATCATGTTCGCCAACTCAAGCCGCCGTTATTATCATTGAGTCCTGAGCCACTAAAGACCTATAATGAAGAAGAGTTGATGCCCGTCAAACCTATCGAGGTTAAATGTTTTCAGTTGAGATGGTGTGGTAATTTGGAGAATGGAGTGATAGCTCAGTGTCGTCCTCATCACTTGACCGAGGTTCAAAATTTCGTGGTCAGTCTCCGATAACCCTATAAGTCTAAATGTGGCATAAATACACAATCAATCAATCAATCAAGTCATTAACCCATTCACTTCCAGCGTATCACAAGCGATACGCTCGTGTTTGCTCTCCTGTGCCCAGCCACATTAGATGCGCTCCGAGAATGCCTGTTGACCAACGTATCTATAGGGGATTTACGGTCTTTTACTGCTGATGGGAACATTTTATTTGATTTTTTTAAATATTAGAATATGGCGTTACTATACCAGGAAATCTATATAGATAGGTTATTTAGAGTTTTGACCTTGGTGATATGGGCTTGGATTTCCCTTCTGACAATCAGGAGGGGGTAGTTGTTAAAAGCACGTGTTGCGGCGCGGCTCTTTAAATGTAATGACATGATTTAAAGGGTGCACTTGCTTCCGATTTGCTTTTTTCTTTCTTGCTTGCTTCTTAGAAGTTTGAATGAGAATTTATGGATATTTATGTGGGTTAGGCTTCTGGTAGCAGATGCTCTCAGCTATTCGTTTCATTCGGTCGGTATTTATTTATAGCGACAGTCATGACGAAAAGAAAGTATTTATCTGATACTGAGATTTATGAATTAATGAATAAATCTGACTGTGATGTTAGCGAAAATAATCCAAATCTGTACATAGCCATTGAATGAAAAAAAAAAAAAAAAAAGGACGAAGATGTGCCCTCTGCTTAAAATCTTACGTGAAGCGTCAAAAATTGACAAATATGTGTGCAAGACATGTGACGTGGTACTATGCATTGAATTTTTTTTTATATAAAAATACCATACAGCAAAATAAGATTTATTTTTCATATCTAAATATTCCATGTAATGGTACATCTTTACACCATGAAATTTATGTAACAAATGTAAGTATGTTTTGTATCTTCTTAAGAAATATGATTTTTTTTGTGTAATGATTTTATATATAAAACTTACAATTTTCGAATAAATCTTTTTCTCTTTCGTATATATTAAGTTTAATGCACTTTAAATAATATATGTAAAAACCGAAATATTCTAATGAATAGCCGATTTTAGAGGAATTTTTTTCGCGAATTAGGCTTAATATCTAAAATCGTCTGGGCACAGCGTGACACTCCGCGGTAAGAAGCTGCGGGCCCAGAGAAGCACTTCTTTTTTCTCCCTCCAATAGTGAAAGGGTTAAAAATTCTGACCACTGGATTATGTAGTAAAAAGGGACTAATGAAAATTCATTTGGTTTAAATTTATTTAGAGTAAACGTTTTAAATCACTGCTACTGGAAAGTGTTCATAGTTCTCTTGTTACACAGTTTTATAATAGTCATGTACTTGGAGCTGAAAATTAGACATAATGATTAGACTCCTGGGATCTAAGCCCAAGCTCTGCATTTTGAAACATGCTGATCTTAATTGGGCCCAAGATTTGTTTTTCCCCCCTGTTATCTGTATTCTTTACTTCAAAGATTCAAAAACGTATAAATTAAAAGTTTCAATAATTAATGTGTATGATTTAAGAAGTTGAGGGGAAAATAATCATGTTGAGTAGATAATTTTTTATATTAATTGCCTTATTCTTAGGGGGGTTTGGATAACTGGTTGGTAGAGTAATATATTTATATCAGGTAAGCTGTGGCTCGATCCTCGTAAGTGACATATAAAAACCTTTAGGCATCTGAGGCTGACAGATGTTGATAACGTCATGACTTCAATGTTTTCTCATTTTCGTGAAAAGAGGTGCTCGTTCAAATACCAACTTCCTCATGTAACACCAGCAAAAATTTGTGAGATGTATTAGTTCTGAGTATTCAGTAAAAAAATGAGTAAATTTTTAGGATTACAATAGTCTGATTATAAGAGAGATTGACTCGAAACTAGTGAATAATGGGTAATTCCAAATTAAAACTGTAGTGTGAAGAAGGATGACGCACTTTAAATGAGTCGTGGCCTAAGTCTTCAAGGGGATATGATAGTACTAAGGAGCGTAGCTCTCGTGGCGAGCTCGTCAACTAACTTTGGTTTTAATGGAATATATAAAGATCAAACTGATTCGAATGTGCTAGAAACATATCATTATCGTTAAGAAATCAATATTCTTAATGCAATTCGACATTTGACTTACAATGGTATAATTATGTCTCTGAAGAGAAAAAAAACTAACAAAATGCATATTAAATTCTAACAGTTCAGTTTTTTAAAAACGACCTGTTGCGAAAACAACTCGATGCATTCGAACCAATTCATTATTGATAAAAGAATCATTACAATATAAATCCTTGAAGACGATCCATTGTCAGTCCTTTTACCACCTTGTATCAGTCGTTGCAAAATATTTTTTTTCTTCTAGCGTTCAGTATATGTAATTCAGTCAGCGGTTTCATTGGGTTATAAACCGAAAATCAGATTATAATTAATATATAATTTTCAAACGTTTGATTTTAAAGAATTTCAATGATAAATACCTATTGATTAGATGTTATAATGTGATTGAATTCAATATTTTTTTGAAGTATGATAAAAACATTTTAATATAATGTTACTATTAACTTGTTATCAGTGAACGTTGCTAAAAGTATTCATTGAAACCTAATTTTTGCTAGCTATCTGTTAGTAAATACTACAACATAATGCGACAAAGCTCGCAAGCATCGATGCTCCTTCAACAGCGCGAGAGTTCATGGATTCAAACCCCAGTGGCGGCATCGTTTTCTAAAAACCTTCCAGAATATTTTTAAAGGACTTTATTCTCAGTCTGAGAGAGCTCTCAACACCAAATATAGCTGCTCTTGGTTTGTTATTAAACCACATTATTATTTGTATATCACAACTGTGGCTTCAATTTAACTTGCTCCAATACCTAAGCGCGATATTTTTCCATATTCATTGGCAGTTCATTTACATTTAGAAAATTTCAAAATAATGAAAATGGGATATTTTTTAAAGCTTTTGTTTATATTTACGTTTAGAAAAATGCAGCTTTAAAAAATAATTTTTAATATTATTGAACAGTGTAACATGAGTAAAATAATTTTATCTTCGTTTTCAGAGAAGGCAAATAAAGAAAAAAAAATAATGATGATCGAAATAAATTGAACAACTCGTAAACTAAATGGAGCTTATGTCTAACTTTATTCTTAGCTACTTAAATAAAGGGCAGTAAAGTTTTAAAAATAATTAGAATTAAAAACTTTTCTCTCTCAACAGACAATTGAAAAGATCTGACCTACAAGATCACCTACAAGATCTGAATTATATTCTTATTTTGATATTAGCAAAGGAATGTGTGATGTTTCTACATTTTTATTTTTATTTGAGAGTATATTAACACTTGAAAATGCTGCTACATAGATTTTTTCAACCTTTTTTTTAATTATGATTTATTTTTTAACAATATTATTTTCTTCGTAGAGAAAACTTTTAAGACAAATTGTAAAAATTTACATTCGCAATAACGTAAATTTTATTTAATTTAATAGGCGTACAATTTAAGAAATATCGCCAAACTCTGTAAAAGAATACGGTAATTCTGCAATCTTACTTCCTTTTTTCCCCCCTCGAAGTCTCTAGACACAAAAGTAAAAACACAAATCTTCATTAGGTCGATGCTAAAAGTTTTCAGTTTATAAAAATCTAGTTATGTGAGAAAGATCTTCGAAATAAATAGTCAAATTGATGTGAGAGAATTAACTATTGCTACAGTAATGTTGAAAAAGAGAAAGCATGCATCCGTAATTATAACTATTTCTTAAAAATTTGTTTATTCTCATGCTTGTACTTGTATCATATTGAAAATAAAATGTGTAAACAGTGAATACTTTTGAGAAAATTATGTTTTTGGTTAATTTGCTTGAAAGAATCTATTTGTGAAAAATTTAATAGATTCCAAGAAGGAAATTTGATAATAATATATTGAATAATAAGATAGCCAGAACCTGCATGGTAAAGACCTGGATTTCAAAATTATGTCATGTCATAATGTAGGATAGGCCAAAAATTACTTTATAACTTAAAATGTGAACAACTTAAGCAATAATAATTATTATTTAGTTTGTTATCAGAAATCTGAAAATCAAACTTAGAATTTTATTTGAGGAAAAATACTCAACTGATTAACGTATGAAAACTATTCAAAGTTACGAAGCAAATAAGGGCTCTATAATTTTCATATACAGAGCATAAATTCGTCCTTTGCTTTAAGAAGGCCTTTTTTAGACCTTTGATAAAGGCCTTGGTACAGCATTTCGGGCACGAGGATTTGTCAAAGGTACTCCAAGAACTGGAAGATCCGCTCGCAGCCATGTTAATTTCAATTGTGATGGAGGAAAGTATTGCTGTAATACTAGAAACAGCGATTTGACGCCGTTCTTAAAAACTCGAAACTACTATTTACGTTCTCTTGATCTCATTATACCTGGTTTTTTTTTTTTTTTTTTTTTTTTTCGTTTGGAGATAATAAAGGATCATATTTTCTTCAAAAACCATAGTTCAGCACAAAATCTGTATCTGTCGAGAAATTCAACGAATAAAACAAGAGATATAGCAAGCTGCTATGAAAAATGTTGTTTAAAGTGCCCAATTTATAAAATAGATAGTGGTGTACGTCTGAGAGACAGTGTTTCCCATATCTATTTGAAAAGAAAAAAAAAAACTTCCATGCAAAGAGATATATCACAAATATATTATGTCATAAGACATCAAAAATTAGTATATTTATTTTTAACTGTCCCACCGAGTATAAGTATAGTAGTTATTGTTTGAATCTTGGCTCTCAAAGTAAGAAAATATATCTAGTTATATCAAATAACTATTTTTTTCATTTTCAGCTACTTTTCCAAGTCACTTTTTTTTTTAAAAAAAATTGAAGATAATTTTTGATCTTACGCTAATGCTATTTTTGAAACTTTTAGAACTTTGAGAAATACATTTATTGAATTGTTAACAATGAAGAGACAACTGTAAATTTACTTTTTGTGCAACAAAATAAAGTACCCTAACAAAAGTTTTGAATAAACATAAATATTAAGAAGGAATTAAAATTATTTTTTATTCCCATGGACATGATTCCTATAAAAGGTATTTAAAAGTCTTTAAAAATACTAAATCAATGAAACAAATTTTGAAAAGTCAAAATGTAATTTAAATATAGCACTTAAATTTTAAAAAAAGGGTCTGAATATAAAACTTTAAAAAAGTGTGTAAAGAAGCAAAGAAATGATGTATTTATATATATACATTTTTTTTAAATTTGACACTCCAAGGTGAAACTAATACTACCTTCTATATATAAATTAAAAGCTGACTTTTTATCAAAATATTAGAGTTCTGATGTCAATCATCCCTTGCTTCTTATTATTTGTTACTTAAAGAGATTATTGCGTTGTTAGTGTATTAAATTTGTTTTTAGAAATTGTATAAATACCTTTATAATCATCAGTTGTGAACATTTTCTGTAAAATCATACTTCTAAATTAACGGACCAGAGTAATTTTCAATGAAATGATTTATCTGATTTAATACTAGGGGATATCACGAAGTTTTAATTATTACTTAGAAATAACGTAGTTACCTGGATAAAATTAATTCAGCAAAGCAAATGATACTTATGTATATAGTGTTGTAAATTACAGTTATTAAAGTTGGTTTGTTTGGTTTTAGGAAGCTGTAGATTGAAGTAACACGTAGGATGAAGAAGATACTGAATTCTACAGTAAGGATCTTTGAAAGATTATGAAACGAAGGAAGAAATGTATCATTCTATACGGTATCTTTGTAGAGGAGAATAATAAATATAAATTAAGTTTCTTTCTCGGATATATTTATAATTTATTAAAAACTTTACGATACTGTAGATTATTCTAATCTGTGGCTTAACCAAATAAATCAACATTAATAGCTGTTGTTTACGGCACTATATACATAAGGATCGATTAATATACGGAATAAATTTCATCTAGATATCTTAGTTGTTTCTTAGTAATGAATAAAATTTTATGATACCCTTCATAATACTACTTGTTTATCTATTTAAAAATATAACTTATTTTGAGAAATTAATTTAAGTGAAAGAAAAAAAGGCTCAGAGATAAATGAACAATAGACACAGATCTTTTAAACAACTTTATTATGGACACAAAAATGAACACTAAGAAAATTTACAGATAATTTTATTTGTCACCAGGAGCAAAGATTGGTTACTCTTATTCAGTGTGTAAGAGTTCAGTGGATTTAGTGTTTTCCTTCACAAAAAGTTTATGACATCTTCTGCATTAGAGCATCGTAGCTCGTACAATTCATACAGGATAATTTATTTTCAATTTTATGTAGTTCATCGTAGGAAAAAAGATATAGGAAGTTTTGCACACATAATCAGTTTATGCACAAAATTGTAGAATTGAGTATCAAAATCCAGATTTAAAATGGAAAGTTTTTTCAGATTAATCTGGATAAGTCTCCTTACTCTTATTTTGAGCTTCATAAATCCAGTATTTTAGCTATCCGCAAGCAACCTTAATAGAGTTCTTTTTAGCACTAATGTCAAATGTTCCATAGTTCTTGTACATTTAAGGTACATGACAAACCTAGTTTGATTTCCAAGTTATGGAAGAGATTTATATACAGTCCAACGATTTCGTTAGAGGTTTAACTCAACCGTTACAAATACTTGTAATTTTAACATTTAACATACACCACTGTTATATGTTAAATTATCGTTTCAAGGGGAAAAAACCTTGTAGATTGTCTTTAAATGATCCTGTTTTTTTTTTACAACGAATCCTTTAGATAAAGATAATATTATTTTTTTTTATTTTTCAATTGATACTGTTTTTTCCATTCTCCTTAAACTTTCACTATTCGAAAGTCAAAATGCTTAGGAACTCATATCAAATGGTTAAATGTCTTTTTTTAAATTGTTAAATACAATTCGAGGTATGTATAAAAACTTGAAGAGTTCATTTAAAAGCATTAACTTAAAATAATACTTTAGTAAATTCTCTTCAGAGCGACCACCCAATTTAACGGCCTCTCCATATGACGACCATTACTCAAATTTTTCCCGATTTGTCTTCGTAAGGAACATTTCACAGAAATTAAAATTCATTATAGCGACCTTTTGACGTTGCGACTTCGTTTCTTAAACGATGATTGTAAAAATAAACATAAATCTTATGTAACATAAAACGTTTTCTGAGATAAACTCTACATATTTTATGTTGTATATTTATCACTTAATATACATTTATTATATATTTACACTCATAAGTGAATTCATACTCTTTCAAATCTTCTGTTATTCAACTTGACGACAATAACTACTTTTTCAGCATTTTTGAAACATACTTAATGGATATTTGAATTGATTTGTTATATTAAAACAAAGTCAGGATCGATTAAAGCAATGAACTTAACATACCAAGGATTAGCAAACGCCTCTGTGTGTTGAGTAAAGTGAGGCTCCTATTAAAAATTTAATAATTCAGTACTTTTTTCACTATGTTCGCACTTAAAGAGAGATGCTCACCGTATAATTCTAATTTTGGGTGCAACTTATTACGGTGAAACTATGTACTTGTCAATTAAATTCATGAAGTCGAAGTATCAATCATAGTTTGAATAATCATTCTTTCACAGAATTGTAACGAATTGTCTTATCAGATTTTTTGAAAAATTCTGAAGATTTGACCTAAGGTCTTCGTTAAATGTTAGCTTTTTTTTATTGTGACATAATTTATTTACATTATTAATGCATTCTTATGTTTATTTTTATTATTAAAATTTTGAAATAATTACTTCATATTTTCTTTTCCTAAGGATATTATTTTATGTATGCATAGTTTACATAGCACTAGAGACTTGCGTAGATTATATAATCAGATCTTTTTAACTAAATTAAATTTGAATTTGAGTATTTAGTGCTATGTAAATATGTTGTGGCTCTTTATAATATAACAAAAGCCGAAATGCGACTCTCATTAAAATGAGGAATTCTCGCCCCTATAATATGCTGTTCACCATACTATCGTTTTAAATATTGCCAAATTAAAGAAAGATTTTATTCTATCTTGAATTTTTTTTTTTTTTTTTAACTTTTACACTTTGATGAATATTCTTATCGATTTTTTCCCGGTTGCAGTTAATAATTCAGATACAACATCTTTTTCAGTCGGAGTTGTTTTAGAAGTCATCACTTCATTAATAACTTTAATTTTCAAATTTATTTTTTATTACATTTACTGTAGATTAGTAGATTAAATGCATAGACAATTTTCTTCGTCTATAAAAAACTTGACGTCTGATAGACTAAGAAAATAAATAAAAACAACTGATACTGTTCATCCACCATTTCTTTAAGTTACAAATCTAGTACAACCTTGATTTCTTTATTAAATGGAGGTTTAAATAAAATCGAGGCTATTTATAGAAGATGCCAACTGTAAAAATTATAGTATTACAAACGGTATTTTTCGTAAGAATTCGTGAAATAAATATCGTAGAGAAAGAAGCCGCTTGTTTATATAAACCACACTGTTCTAATATATTGAATTAATGTCTAAAGCAGTTCAAAATGTTTTTAAAAAATGCTCATGAAATCAAATATTGTTAATAAAGAGCTGTAGATTAACGTTTTTGGGAATTATTGAAGCTCGTGATTTTTAATTACATTTGCAAAAAGAACTTGATAGTCTTACAGAATAGAAATCTAACTGAAGATAATTTATTAAAAAGAATGACAACTGATTGCAATGATTTTTACATCTTACAATAGACTCTTTGAACAACTACCATTCACGGGTGGTCGCAACATCAAATGGTCGCTATAATGAATTTTATTTTCTGTGAGTTTTGTTCCTATGCATAGGCAAACGGGTAATTTTGAGATTCGGTCTTTGTATAGAGGGGCCGTCAAATGGGGAGGTCGTTCTGAGGTGAGTCTACTGTAGTATGTTCTTAAAAATCATTTTTTTTTTTCAATTGTAAAATTAACTAAACAATGCGAAAATATCATATTAAAAAGAATTTTTTAAAAATTTATGAAAAAGAATTTAGAACGTTCATTTCCTTTTTGTCTTACTGCACAATGTATCTATCACCGGTATAATACATGTGATTAACTTCCTCACGGCTCTTATTCTTTCAGGAGCAATTTATTTTAAATTTTAAAAAATTAAACTGTGCGAAATTTTATCTTGAAAAATCATTCGATCATGTTTCACTAGAGAAATTTCTTGAAGAGTTTTTATAAAACTAATTGCATACCTGAACATCTCTCGAAAAATTCTAAAATTCGATCAGTCTCTTAGCTCCAGCGAAAATTTTTGAGCAAAATGGTGAAACTTTCAAGGGGCAAAGGAAAAAAGACACTTGCCACCAAATTTTGAAGAATTAAAAAATTAAATTTTCAATATTTAAAAATTAAGTTTTATCATTTTGTATTATATTGATGCAGAATATAAGATGGAAAAGTTCAGTCAACCTTTAAACAAAATTGAAATTAATTTCATACAAATTTTTATCGCTTAGAATTTTGCTCCAAACAATGCCATACTCAATCAAATATTAGGCTAGCGACAAAATTTGGAAACTAGATTTTAGTTTTAAAATATTTGCGACATTAAGGATAGGATTGTTGATGAATGGAATACCTTTGTTACATAAATTCTAAAATACCATTTTCTCAGATTTTTATATCGCCTAAAATTTCACGCCAGTCATCACAATTTTGTCGTTACAGAATTTACCAGTGACGAAACTTGGTGTTGTATCTTGGCGATTATATTTGAGCCAAATGAAAGTTTTAAATGAATATTTTCCCTAAATCAAATATCAGCCTATTGTCTCATAGTCAAGGACAGGAAGATTAAACAGAGTACCAATTTCAAAAAAGGGACCCAATAGAGTGTATGGAGGGCCTTTCCATCATGAGTCCACTGTCTTTGGACCTCGGGGGTACTTCTCCGACCCCCGGTGGTCCGTCTCCTCGGCCCTCACCAAATACCTTCGCCGAGTGCTCTATAGCTTTCGCCCTCAGAGAGGCGATACTCGAGGACCTCAGATCCTCTTTGTTGGGATGGTGGTGGGATGGTCCTCCCATGACAGGACTGGAGCCCCTCGAAGACGAGGAGGTCGACGAAGAGGATCCCTGGTGGTGGTGGTGGTTGCGCTGCTGCTGCTGGTGCGGGTGGTGGTGGAACGATGTCTGCTGGACGGTCGGTGTGGTTCCGGAACTGCTCTGTGGTTGTTGTTGCTGCTGCTGCTCGGAGTTAGGTTTGGTCTGGTGCTGGGAGAGGTGTTCCTCCGAGCTGAGGTCCGAGTCCTTGAGCTTCTCGGCGGCCTCCTGCGATTTGCGGTGCATCCCTGTTTAGACGATAGATGAGGACCACGTGGTTAGCTTCCAAGGTGGATGGGTGTCTAAAACACAAGCATTCACCTCTCTTTCACCCATAGAAAAATGAGTTTATATGATACTTTCAGGCAAATGTTTGGGGTTTAGATAACCAAATCAAGATTGTTAATTTTGGACATTTAAATACAGATGGATACACGTAATCCTTCAAGATATATTTTTAAAAGATAATAATAATGTCTCGTCTGTTTGTTAAAGGGTGCTTGAGGTTGGGTTGGTTTTATTAAGTCATCTTTTTTTTTTTTTTTTAATTTCACAGTCAGTGGTTCTCAAACTATGGCACGGAAACTTCTAAAGGTTTTTAAAGAGAGTATGTGAAAAGTTTTGAAAAGAAATTCGGTGTGTTTCCACTACATAATATCCTAATATTCTCAAAAAATTAAACTCTCAAACTCTTCTCTTCCACTATTTTGAATCATTAAAAAAAATTGAAGATAAGTTTAAAAAAATAACAACTACTAGGATCTATAATTTACTTCAAAGTAAAAAGTAACTTTGTTCTTTTCATCTTAAATCCTTAGAGCGTGATATTGGACTTAACATGCACTGAAAGCTATCTTTCGCATTTGCAAATGAATATTGTACCACTTATTTTTCTAATGCAGGGGTTCCCAACCTTTTTTAGTCCACGTATCTCAAGCTGGCTCAGTTCTCCACTTACCTCCAACTAAGAAACCTCCAGAACCCCCTGCTCACACACATTTTGTTTCACTCTTTAACATTTTCATCCCTTTTCCCTTCATCCTTTTACATATACCAGTTCCAACCTTTTTTCATATTTCGGAAACTGCTCCGAAAAAGAAATATGTTGAATTAAATTAAATGGCCTACTTTTTTTCATTGTACGGTTATTTATTTTTGATGTGAGCAAGCAAATTAACTCAAAAATTGGAAAAAAAAGAAAAATTAAGTATGTATTTTGGATTACACTGAATCATAAATTTTGAAAAATTAGGCTCAAGAGAGGAAAAGTAGTCTCAGATATGGAGCTGTATTTGTTTTGCTTTTATATTTACTTTTTTTTAAATGTAAGATTAAAAAAAAAAAAAAAAAAACTCCATCACCCATTTAATGAGCTATATGTTAGCAAACGACAACTAATACATCAGGGCCTTTTCAGAAAGTTCACTGTATCTGTCACCGCGACGAGCTCCGAAACTTCCTAGGTTCACTGTTCATTAAAGTGGTATCTGATACAAGCTTCAGGAATCGACAGTGTAACAACTGATAATGTTAATAAAAATCTCTGCCTACTTTTTAAAAGTCTTTCTAATATCTAAAAAAAATATTTTGTCCTTCTTTTAGCTGTGTGGTTGTGGATCCGCGCACCCCCTAACGGCCTCTCACGTACCCCTGAGGAACACATGCCCTCGGATGGGAACCGCTGTTCTGATATAAATACAAATTCTACTCATCGAATTATATAAATTTCTATAAGCAAATAACTCCAAGAAAAAAAAATTATGTAATTTATCCATGATACTGAGCGAAAATGACGCAAACCTTTTGGAATAGTTGATTCTGATAAAAACTGAAAGCATAATTACGACTGGAAGAGTAATTACAAAATTTTTTCAACTGGTACTTTGATTTTAATGAATTAATAATTTCAATTTCAGTTGAATATATATTCACTTCAGTTATCATCAACAAAAGCAACAATCAAAAGTCTAGGGGTTGGGAAACAATAAATTCGAAGCCCTATTTTGGAAGGAATATTAAACTTTTAATCATGTTTATAGAATATATGAAAAATTTAACAAAATGACAAAAGGGTATATTTAAGGACAAATTTGAGAACCACTGCTGTAAGCGATGTTCTGAAATTAATTTTAAGATATCCAAAGTTTTCCATGATACATCTTTAAAAAATATTTTTGTGTATTTTAATCGAAAATCTAATTCAATTTCCTGAGATTAAATATCAAAAACTGCAATATCCATTACAGGATAATATACTCGTACTGATTATATAATTATTAAATGCAAAATATTAGTATGATGAATTTTACAACTTAATTAAAATACTTCAGGTGTTCTTATTAGAAAGAGTGGTCATAGAGAGAGTCATAGGATTCCCACAAAATATGAAAATTCTCTATTGACTAACCAATATTTCAAATACAAGGGCTATTAAAAACTACAAAATGTGAAGTGCTGAAAATTCTTAAACATAGTTCAGTTGAGAAAGGTTTGTGTTAAATTTGGTCTAAAATGTTATGATTTTTTTTGCAATAATTTTTAAACCTAGAACAATTGCCGTTAATGGCTATTTGCAATGGAAATATTTAAGAATATATTATAACTAAATAGATTTTCATTTTCTTTTTAAAACTACTTTTGATAAATTTAAGAAAATACTGAGATGAAGAGCTTATTTTTGCATAGCACAAACATAAAAATCACATAAAATCTACCATACATTTTAAAAGTAAAATTATACAAATACATAACAACATAAACTTATTATAAATTAAAACACTAATAGTAATGGGAGTAAGTAGGATGATATGCACATAATTGAAAATATAATTTATATGATTTTTCTTTTTCATCTAGCTGTGCAGAAAATTTTTAGTATTTTTAAAAAAATAGTACCATAATATACTCTCGAAATTGATATTGCTTAAGAAAATATATATCTACTCTATGATGATTATAATAAATTAAATGTAATATATAATTAATGAAATTTAAATAACTTGAATATTAAGCTATATAATTGAATTTCGATGTCTTGTTTTAATTTTTAAATGAATTCATCAATAAGTATATTCTTCTCTTCGAATCGAATATTTTTGGTCATTTAGTACTTTGAATTTCAGTAACTTTAAACATTAACATAATTATCAATAGATTTTTATCACTTGACATATGCTCATTGAAAGTCTGTTGATATATTGTGGAATAATTATTTATATGCATTGTAGCAGTTATGCGTATAATTCGAATATTAATTGTGCATAACCAAAATCAATATTCAATAACATCCTTATTTCAAATATTATAATTAAAAATTGCAACATTTTTAATGCAACATTTTTGTTTTGTTCAGAAGTCTTCTTAAAAATCATTATTAAAAAGAATCTTTTGGGCTATTTATTTAAATCCGGGATTTGTATCTCTCTTGTGTTAAATGTCATATTCACAAATAATTATTTAATTCCGAAATATAATACAGAAATGATCAACACTATAAAAAGGGGGGGGTATCGAGAAAGATAAATAACTTGTCATTATAGGGGTATTAACTCATGATTGTTTTATGCCTCATCAATTATAATAAAAAAATTGACAAGAAACATTTTTTTAAAAAGTAGAACGTAATAAATATAAATAAAATAAATACTTTTACTGTGTATTATTCACAATTAAATTATCCAAGCTATGTTATCCAATTAAAGATATGTGGCAATCTATTTTTCTCTGAAGCATTCCTTGGTTTATTTCAATCTTACGAGCTGTAGACCATAAAAATAATTATCAAATGTCATTTCCTAAATATAACATGCCACAAAATAAAACTTTTCTAACGATGCATTTTTTTAATAATATACGTAAATTATTTTATATATTTTAAGATGCAATATATTTCTAGATTCCTTCCTTGATTTATTTCTGGCTAAAAACTCATAAGCTAAAAATAACCGATGTCTCGTTTTTGACGAATAGTATCCCTTCGGAAAAGGCATACAAAATAAATATGGAGCAAATATTCTCCAGTTTATCGTTTTTCGTTCCCATCCCTGAAGTCTTTTCTACAGCCTTTCTTTGGAATACGCAGATTGCCCATCATTATACACTGTTTTGTTTACCTGTAGGGAAAAGAAGGGAAAAGAAACAGGCACTTTGCAGGAAATGCCAATATTTATTCCGATACTCCCAATTCTTAAGAGAAACGGAGGAAAAAAAATTTTTTCTCAGAGAAAAAAGTAAGTCTGAAATTCTAGAAGGCAAACACAAGAAATTCTTTCTACAAATAAGCAGCAGGATAACAGTAAAATAAAAAAAATAAAAAAAAAGGATTTTCTACATTTCTTTGGTAAAATGAGACTTTTTCTCAATGCTTAGGGAATTTCGAAACACGGTGGAAGGGGAAAAATTTATTTTTCTCATTCCCAATCAAATAAATGCATTTCAGCCACTTGGTTGAAAATATTCCGCGTGTGGCGAGCAATTTTATATTTTTAACCGATGATTTCTTTTTGTATATTCACGTTTTTTGGTATTCAATATGGATTATTATTTACCTTTCTGGAGGAAAAAAACATGTAAAGTTCAGAAATAAACGTTTCAATGGAACATTGCCTTCAAGTTACTTTTTATAATAGATTTTTCTGTATTGTCAAATCAGAGTTTGTGTCAGTTGTTATACAAATAAGTTGTGTTGTTAATGATAATATTTAAGTTCTAACATATTAGAACAAATTTCATTACATAATCTAAACTTTTCTAACGAGTTATATTAGATATTTGATTCAAAAACAATGTAGTGCATTAATGCAGTTTCAAAAAGTTATATAAACAGGTTATTTATAATTGTTAATATTTTTTTTTATTTTAGAATTCTCTGTGGGATATTAGCCCAGTTCTTTTTTTTTGTTTCATAAGGTTTCGTTAAAATATAGTTATGATGTATAATTTAATTTGTGATACTGAAAAAATACGATGTTCCAATATAAATATAAGCTAATAAAGTTTTTATTTTTCTACACATCACTCCTTAAAACCGGTTCTCACTCTTTTGGAAACTGTAAATCATACCTCTCTATGTAGTATTATCTATTCGTAAAAAATTAATTTTGAAAGAAATCATCAATTATTCGATATAAAAGCTTGATAATTGGTATTGATGGTTAAGTATATTTCTGTTTGATAAATTAAAAACAAAAAGTTAAACCTTAGTGGTCACATTACGAAAATTTTGTTATAAAATTATATATGATACAAAAAAAAAAAAGATTTATATGTATATATTTATACCTAGCAACCAAGGCGCGCATGAGGAAACATCACCGTCCTTGGCGCTCTTCAGGATTGACTCGGGCAACGGTAGAGAGTGTCTTACCATTGCCCCATACAGTCCGTATTCAGCCATGATGGTGCTTTTACCCCAGCACTTCTCCGTCTTACGCCACTTGGCGCGACGATTCTGGAACCAAACCTGCCAAAATACGCAAAATGTCATTAGTACAAGAGGTTGGTAATCGCAATATTTTGTTTGAATAAAAACTAAAAGAAGAATTTGCTTGTCAAGTTTGCCTGCAGAATAGACTTTCGGAATAGCATTACGTTTTTTTTAAATATGCAGATAAATTTGTTTTTGAAATATTTCAAAATGAACAAAAAATAATTTCAATTGTTAGATCAGAACTAAAGAAAAGTAAGACTATGAATAATCTAGAAGTTAAAAATATTTAAATAAAATGGAGTAAATTTGGTATTTTAAAACAATAGTAGAAAATCTAGTTACTCATAAGATAAAAATTTGATAATAGTAAAAAGTATAGCAAATGGCCATTTAATCGTTAAGGCTTCAATCTATTAGCCATTTTGACTTCGTGAAAATCATAATTCTATGTAATATCTATAATCATCCTCAAGTCTTTACTATTTTATCTATTTGAATGTAAAAAAAGAAGTTCTTCCGAGTGAGCAAAAAATAAGGAAGGTTTCGGTGTGGAGAATTGCACTCCGATTTTTGAAAATATTTTTACCTTCATTTTAATTATTCATTTGTGCGTGTTCCCGTCTTTAAAAAATATTCTAAAATATTTTCAAAAATTGAGAAGAAAATGTATTTCCACAGAAATCTTTACTATTTTTTACTTTTTCAAATACACATTATTGCATTCAAATAGGACAAAAGTAGAGATTCTATAGGAATAACGTTAAGTCCACGAAATCAAAATGGTCGGTAAACGGGAGCATTAGGCATAAGATAACATTTTGCAGCGTTCTAAAAGAGAAATATATAAACGATTTTGAAATAACGACTACGAGGTTTCAAAATGGTATTTTCTCAAATAAAACTAAATTTTTCAACAGCCTGCAAAATTACTTTCACAGTCAACAAAAATGAAATTCGTTATTTTTTCCCTTTTAAATTGTTAAATGTAAAGTCAACGAATGAAAATTTTGCCAGTGACTGTGTAAGAATTTGGTAATTAAACGATGGTCAAAGTTTATAAAGAAAAATTTTAGTTAAGATTTAATTCTAAAATATCAAAACACAGGTACTCTACGTACAATCAAATTGAATAGACAAATCTAAAGAATATTACAAACAATTAAGGAACAGAGATTTTATGAATTTTTTTTATCTATAAATCTAATGTAAATCACACAGTTTAATAAATCACTAGGAGAAAAGAACAAACCAATGATGTCAACATGAAAGTATAAAATAACAATTTTGTGTACCTGAATAAATAAGCTATAATTCAAACTCCATGCTTTGAAATTCAGAGTCAGATAAACAAATACTTTGGGGGAAATTATTTAAGCGAAATTCCACAAATACTTAAGCTTACATTATCTACATGAGAAAAAATATTTAAATACATTATCTATCGAGAAAAAATATTTAATTTCATAGAAGTTCATGTAAGATAAATGCATGCTATAAGAAATATTCTTATTTCTCGAACATAAATACTCCAAAATTAAGTTGTTCATTTTGTCCGCACAACATAGAATATCACATATAACAAATTGAAATTTTCTACGAAAAACACTTTAACTAAAAACACTTATCGTATCATAAAGTCTGAATTTTTAAAAAAACATTTCTAATTGCTAATCTTTCTTTAAGAACACGAATTTTAGCTTTTTGAATTCGTAACCGTTAACAGCTTTCTTTTACTTTTTTTTCAACCCTGCAAAACCAAATCCCGACTAGCAAATAAAACCGTCTGGAGGGGGGGGGGGGCTTACAAGATGGAATAAATAAGAAAGAAGTGTCTTACTTTTGAACCGAAGGGGAGGGGGAGCCTAAAAAAATAATATATACGCGAATAAATCCCGAGTTCTTGCATTCTATAACCCACTGAGAAAAGAAAAGTGCTGCAAATAGGCCTAAAGAGCAATTACCATGTCCCCCAAATTAGCGCGAGCAGCCAACCGTACTTGGAGCCGTAATAGCGGGCAAATTAAAACATTCCGCCCAAAGTATTTCGTAAGCTTTTCAAAGCCATCTTTCGGGTCAAACGTACTTTTAGGGGAAGGGGGTCCCAGGTAACATACCGCGATATCTATTCGAGTAAGTTTTATTGCACGTGTTCCGCTTTTGACTTTCGAGTGTCAAGTTTTGAATTCGACTTCTGGCAACGAGAAGAGTTTCTGCTGAATGGAACGTCATTCACTTGAAACATTTTACGGTAGAGGATGAGTTTTCCTGCATTCGGGATGGTTTGTTAGAGGTTCCAGATCTGAAAGGGGGGGGGGGGGTTATAGGAGGTAGTTGAGGAGTATCTTGTGGTCTGATAAATTCGTGTTCAAAACGGGAATGGAATGATTTTGAAGGAGATATTTCACTGAATGGAAAGTGAGTTATCTGAAGTGGAAATGATATGCGAAGAGTTTGTTTGGAAAAATACTCTAATAAGGACTAATAGAGTGTTGCGTTTAATAAATAGCTAGTTAACGATGAAGAAAAAACGGACTCGCCGTGTATTTAAATAAATAAGAAGGCATCTAAGTAGGGTATTGAAACTTGCTAATTAATATTGATATTTTAAAAATAAAATTAAAGCAATAATAGAATTTTTCATTATATTATTTTTATTTTAATGGAGTTTTTCATTATATATTATTTTTATTAAATTTAGGATACAGTATGCCTATTCTGCACAGAGTTAATCAATAAAATAAAAACATCTAAAAAAGGGAAATATTTTCCCATTTGATCAGAAAAACTCCTCATCCAGAATTATCCTGTATGAATGAAAATTAAATGCAAAATTTTACTTTTTTTTAAATCTAGTTTTTTTTTAATTATATGAATTCATTTTATAAACATTTTAGCTTTGGGTACCATTTTAACTGAAGAACATTTTTTAAACAAGATGTGTGTGTTCTTTTGAAACATTGAAAAAAAAAAAAAAAAAACTGTACTTTAAATGCACTTGGAGCGATTTCCAGCTGACATTATTGAAAAGTTGCAAGAATTTTTTTTTTCAATTCTGCACTACATTTTTACTTATTTACCCTCCTGGTGTTTTTTTTTCCATCTCTCTCTCTCTTTCCGAAATAGACATTAAACCTGGTCTTTTGTTAGAATTCTTTTCTTAAATTGCTGTACTCATGATTTTTTTTAATTTTCGTCAAATTAAAAGAATATAATAGATAATAAATAAATAAAAGCATATTAAAAACAAATAATAAAAGAACTTTTTGTAAATATGTCATTTGTCTTAAAACTTGATAATTATAGATCAGTTATGTTAGTAGATAAGTAATAATATTAAAATGAACACCTCTAATAGGAAGTTTTTATAGTAGAAAATAAAAAAATATATATTTTAACAAATTATGTATTAAATTTTGATATATGCAGAGAAATTAGAATTTAAGAATCTGAACTCTTACCATATAAAATATGGCTTCATTTGAATAAAGTTTTCCATTATACAATAAAGCAGAGAACTAGATACGAAGGAAATTAGTCGAATTAAGTTCTAACTTTTCAAAATATAACATTAAATAAAGGACTTTGGCTATGTTACTAAATGAGCATATTTTGAATGGATAAATACTCTTTAGATTTCATTTTTATGAGTATTAAAACATATACTCTCTTTATGATAAAGTTTGGCTGCTATCGGGGTTAAACAGAACTTTCGAGACACAGAAAGTTATTTTGTCTTTTCTGAAAACAAAAGAGAAAACTTTTGATTTTAAACAATTTGCACAATAAGTGATGCAACTCAACTCAAACTCAACAACACAAGCCTTTTACTAAACATCGTTCCATTTTATTTAATAATGATTCAAAATGTCAGCTTCTGATCTCAAAGAAGCTTTGTGAAATAATCTCATTTTGTTTCAATCTTTATTGTTCTTTAAGAATGGAGGCAGCTTAACAACTAAATCTTTTTAATACTTCTGTAATTAAAATTTGATTGTTTGGTTACATAACAAGCTCCATCTTTGAAGTGAAAATGTTAGTAAGAAGAAAATTAAAAGGTTAATCCTAAATTTTTAGAATTTCGCGTCACTTTAGGAACTAATTAAGAATATTCTTGCGGAATAAAAATAATAAGAAACACTTCCCTCTGAGAATTGTTAAATCGCCAGTCATCATCTAAAAATAGCCAGAATAAAATTCAAAAACAATTATTCTAATTACTGGGAGTATTCTTTTATTGAAACAAGTTTTCATTTTCATCTTTTTCAGTACTAGTTTCTTGAAGCGTAGCTTAGTTCTAAGTACTAGGAAACGAATAAATGAACTTTGTCTTGCAAATAATAAGAATTAACGAAATATTTAGCATTTTAGAGAGTTCTGTTCTTTTGCAAATTACAAAACAGAATTGCATTAAAAAGACAAAATAGCAGAGTTATTCAATTAATAATATAAATTGAATGAATAAATTTTTTCAAATAATCTATTCTATATTATCAAATATTCTATTTTTCCTGCTTTTTGTCATCTAAATGGAAAAAAATATTTCTTTAATATCTTATTGAAACTTCTGTGTACCTACAGATTTTGAAGTCAACCGTGAAAAATTTCTTATTAGTCCTTTAAATCAAAAAAGTAATAGTTTAGAAATTGAAACAATATGCATTAGAGAGAGAGAGAGTATTCAGGTTCGAATCACGATTTTTTTTTTAATGTTATCGTAAAAAATTTTAAAATGTCAAACGATTATAAATTGAAGTAAAAATTTTGTGCTTTACAATATATGTGGTATTATCTAAAAATAATTTCTAGGTATTTAGCGTTTTAAATTACTTTCAAAATCCTTGCGACCTATCTGTTGACCGGAATTGACATTTAGGACATTTTTGTTATTTAGTATGTACTATTTTCTTATTCCTATATCTAGTATTATATATACTATGGGCTTATACTGTATATGCTTATAATAATTTACTTATTGTATATATTTATATTAATTCTCATTCAATGAAAGGCATACATTGCAACCATCTCCCTTACTATTTTTAGTAGAGATACATATCAACATCATATAAAAGTGGATTACAATCCCTTTTGATTCATTAAAAAATACATGCAAATGTTATTGCATTTCGCTTGCATGAACGTGTTTTGAAAGGTTTAAATAATTATTCTAATTTCAGCACTTTACAGATCAACTCCAATCTTCGTAAGTTATCCGTTTTCCTCTTCATCATTAATGGGTATATAACCATTACTCGAGCAGGACTTTTATATAATTATTCTAATTTCTATACTACAACAGTTTTACACGTTTAAACGCTATTCTATTCGCAACTTTCATATCTATTTGTACCACGTCATCGTTACCACTAAGTTCAGCTTTCGGTTAAAACTTTGACGTCACAAACGCTTCACGTAAAACAAAGCAAAATAAGGGTAAAAAAACGTACAAAAAAAATTTCCACAAAATAAAAATTTCAAACGCAAACAAACACCAAACGACAAATTCCAAACCCGAACGGGAGGGAGGGCTTTTAACGACGCAAACGAGAATGCGAGGGGACCTCGTCCCTCCCCGGGGATACCCCTCCCCCGTTCAGGACACCATTAGGTTTATTAAGCGGGGCCAAGAGGGGCCCCCTCTGGGACCCATCGCTCAAATGAGTCCCCGGTCGCCATGACAACACAGGTGAGAGGGGGTGAGCAGTCTAATGGAGGTGTAAGTGAGAATTGGATTGAGGATGAAATCGGACGAGATTAAAAGAGCCTAAAGGTGTCGTTGCTGAAAGCTGTTGATGTTGCTTTTTCCTTTGTGTGTGTTGTTTAGTAGTCGTTGTTGTTGTTGTTTTGGAAAAGGTTCTGTTGAGTAATGAGAAAGGTTATATTTTAGATGTATTAAGGTGTGGAAAGGTGTATGGCTTTTCGCGTGTTTAAGAGTTTGTTGGAGTTTTGGAGAACTGGATATAAATGGGAAAGAATGAGATTACAAACCTGTTGAAAAGGACTTTGTCGGAAGAAATAAACAAAAAGGCTGTAATTTTTTTATTGGTTTAAGTAACTTGGATCAGTAAATTTGATTTTATGTGAAATTAGTGGACTCGGCAATGCTTTCCTATTGCTAAATTTAAATATATATGAATTAAATAAATGCAATGGAAGTCTGATATCAATTTATGTTTTTATAATTATGTGTGTGATAATTAATTTTTTTTCCTGCTTCATTGCTGTTTTGTTTTTGAATTTTTATTTTCCTTTTCTTCTTTTAACTTGTAAAATTATTTGGTTACACATGGGAATGTAATTTTGTTGTATTTCATTTGTTAACTTTTTGTATTCAAAGTCTTGAGGGGGAGATGCTAATTTTCTTTTTATTTTAATGGAAATAAAATTAAACGGCTCTAAAATACTGAGACACAATGATAATAATAAATTTTAATGCTATTATATGCCCGTTTTTCCATTTTTGTTCACTTCATTGTTATTCAACCAGTGAATATTACATATATATTACAATCAAAACGAACATTGCATGAATCATACTTGAAAAATTATTAATTATGATATAAATTTTATTTATGTTATTAGCAATTCTATACCAAATTATATATATCATATGAATAATTTAATAATAAAATCTTATTAGTTAATTACTAAAATCATAAAATCTTATTAAATAACTTTTAATTTGACAATTATTAATATTAGAATTTATTTGATTTAGGTATTTTGCTGATTCTTGAAGTCACATGTGGTACATGTTGATAATTTGACGACCTATTTTAAAAGTGGCTAAATTTATCTCGTTATGATCGCCAATTCACTCTCGATGCTTCACTTTAATTATTCTACGTATTGGATTCATTCAAACTACTCTCTAAATACTCCTAAGACTATTAAGAACAAACTATGAAATTTTCAGCGAAATCAGTTAACAGAATAAAATATGTTATCGAACGCAAAAATCGCCAAATTTGGCGTGCACTCGATACTTTCCTTAAATCGTAAAAACAACAGTGATACCTGTTGGATTCCATTCAAACCAGTCTTTAAATACTCATGGCACTAATAAGAATTGTGAATTTGTCATGTAGTTTTTAAGTTTGTGGAACACACGCATCGAATATTACCTTTTATTTATATATCGACATATATTTATATGATAACATGTAAGAACTGTTTTCATATTAAAAAAAAAAAAACTAATGCAGTTTTTTCTGCTATTTTATTTTTATGAAAAAATTTGTGTCTTAATCTGCTATTCAACATAATTACATCTAGTATTAAGGCACGTATCATATCCTACAACCAGCTTCTGTAATCCATCCTTAGAGTAATCTACCACCTGAAGGCCAACCACTGCAACTCAGCCGTAGTGACATCCTCATTGTTGTCATAGCGTTGACCTCCTAAATTCTTTTTCAAGTAGATGAACAAGTGGTAGTCACTGGAAGCAAGATCAGTGCTATACCGAGGGGAATCCTGTTATTCCCAGCCATATAAGGCAATAAGATTTTGGGTTCGACGAAATACGTGCAGACGCTCATTGTCTTTTCAGCGAAACAATCCTTTTGTTGAGTACTTTACGTCTTTTGTTTTGGATTTCACGACACAGTTTAGTTCAAGTGTCACAATATGTTTCGGGAATTATTGTGTCAAACCAAAACAAAAAAATGATCTTCAAGCAACATCTCTCGCCTGTCCCAAAATATAAGGCACATGATTTTGCGCGCTGAAATTGTTTGCTTTAGCTTCACTTTTGCGGGTGATGTTCATTGCCTCCATTCCCATTTTTATATGCTTTCGTCCATTTTCTTACCATTACGTTGCTGCTAGTTTTCTCCCTGCACTTCAAGGAAGTGATCAATTTCAGTAGTTTGCACGCCTTTTACAATCAGAAAACGAACCACAGCGCGTATTTCACAATCGGTGGCATTTTCTATTGTCTGGGACATTTTAAAACCGCACAAACAAATATAAAAATTGAAGGATGTTTTCGAGCTGAAGTCAGTGATTAACAAATATGCATATGTACTCAGTACACTTTCGTGGAATGGCGACAGTAGCGTTGCCGCTAAAATTAAGAAACAATATTTACTTAAAAAACACGCCAAGTAGATACTGTGATCTAATTTCGTAGCTTAATTTATGTGAAAACTGAAGCTCAGGCTCATATTGTTAGCTTAAGAATTTGAAAAAAAGTTTTCTTATATCTTAATTATAGGATTTGAAGGATCCCCAAAATGTTTTTTTTTTTCCTCTGGTAGTATTGTTTTCCGCATTCCTTATCATATAACTTTAATGGAGAAATTGATTTCCAAGTTAATTTAGAAAATACTAAGCAATGATCGCTCCAAAAAAGGAAATTTGTAAATATAAGAGTTGGTTCTTTATATTCCTAGAAATAATATTAATTTCTCTCTTTGGAAACTAAAAATAAATGCATCATATTTTGAAAAAGAAACTTTTTTACTTTGGAATACTGAATTTATTATTTACTGTTAAATTTATTAATTTTTTTTTAAATTGAGCAATTTTTTTCTTGGCGTATACAAATAAAGTAATTAAATTATTGAGGAAAGACACACACAAAGAAATTTTGAGAATAAAAAATTTAAAATTTCTTGGATGTAAAAAAATAAAAATAAATAAACTTTTTTGTAAAAAAATCGAACGATATCATTTATGTCGAGTGACTACAAAGAAATTAAATTTTGAACAAAAGTTACAGAAATTTTGAGAGAATAAAAGAGAAATTTTTTGTTTTATTCTTAGAAGTGAAAAAAATAATTAAAATATTAATAGAGCACATATTTGAAAGAGATGAAATTTTGTGTTATTTTTATTAAAAAAATAGCCTTAGAGATTCCTAATTGTCATATAAGATGAACGAATTATTTTCATTCGTATGGATATTTACGAGATAATTACTTTTGTAATAACTTTAACTGTTAGATTATTATATACTTATTGTGCTCTTTATTCAGAAAAGAATGAATTGAAACTAAAATATATTTCCGTATGAAAGAAAGTAAGATGCAGATAGCATTCATAAACTGTGTTCCAAACAGACATGACGATATTAAAAATTTCTTGAATTTTAAATCTATGGATAAAATATAATAAATCCCATCTCAACTATTCTCGTTAGAATAATTAACTACGCTAATTTAAAAAAAACTGACCAAAACAACATAGTTATAGTCCAAAAATTAAACAAAATCTATTAAAGTTAAAATTATCTTTAGTTTCTTAATGTAACGATATATAATGCCCAAACGAAGCTCTCGCTATTTTTGAAATTAACATTATTTATCAGTTCATTGAAAATCAATTCAGGACCTTAATTGTAAAAGAAAAATTGAAGAAAGATCAACATTTATCATTTATATTCCTTAGAACGTAAATCGAATAAATACAATTGAAAGTCAAATCCATTAGAAAGTACTTTGATGCATAAAAATAAATAAATAAAATTTCTCCTGTTAATTTAAATAGATTTTAAAATGCTGAAAAAATTTGCTTTCGCCTACCTCCCATCTCAAAAATGAGTAGCAGAAAAGCTCTCATCAATCTTCTTTTTTTAAAATAATATTTCTTGTTGAATCCGACTGGCAAACTTTAAAGCTGATAGTATGAAATTAAATAATAAAGGGGAGGGGAGAAACCATGCACAAGTATTCTCTTTCAATGTAACAATATAACAATCCACATTATTCAAATTAATCCATTCTCCAATTTCACCCACAAAATCCAAAAGTATACCTCATTACAACACGCAAAAGCTAAAAGAATCGCCATTTGAGAATCCGAATTTCATCATTGAGGATTTGTTCTTAATTATCTTTTCAACCCACAATAACCAATGTACGCGGTCCGTGTCCTTTGTTGTCTGTGACACGTGCTGCGACCATAGTACCTATTCCGGATCAGCAACCACCGGAGGATTTTCGAATTTGTAAAGGGCGGAGGGGGTGAAGTGAAATTTCACCAATTCGGGGAGGGGGAAGGAGAGTTCTTTAAGCCAAGTGTTCCCACCCCACTCTCACTTTTAATTGGTACAGTAGATGGGACCGATTAACTTTCAGCCCGCAAGTCTCAGTTTACACGAACAGTACAGCATGAAGGCAACTAATTGGAACAAAACGGAGGCCAGGTCGCCAATTAAGTTCATCTTTTGTCTGGTGTCGAATGCCAGGGTCAGAAGCAACCTATGCAGGACAAGTGGGAGAGAGATATCAGATTCCAGTCGTTGATATTTTATTCAGAATTGAGAGGGAAGGGAATGGATATGAATGCGTACGCTGAATTTCTATGCCAAAGGATTTTGGAATATTTTAGTATATCTGAGGAATTATTTTTCGATGCATGAATACCTAATAATGTGTTACAGCTTCAATTTTGTAGGATTCAAACTCATACTATTACATAGATGTATTTCATATTATTATACGGATTATTGTGAAATGTTATACCAATAAGGTGATCATATGATAAAGATAATTAATAATATATAAATGCAGTTACAGCTGATATTGCTATGTGATTATTGCTCACAGTATTATATGGATACTATAAGTAATATATAAATGAAACTCAAGCTACTACATGGATGTAGTTTATAATGTTATAAGGAGGTAGTTGGAAATAATGCACAGAAATAGCTAATAATGTTACATGGATATTGAGCAATGTTATGCAATTTAGTTGAGTGAATTATTATGTGGCTATGCTAAATAAATTATTATGATAATTAATAATTTTTAATGCCGTTACAACTAAAATTGTTATATTAATAAATCAATATGAATAGTTACTCAAAATACTGTATAATTATTACGAGTAATATACGAAAGAAATTCATACTACTACATATATGTAGCTCATAATGTTACATGTAGTTGGTTCATAATATTATATCTATGTAACTAATATTGTTAAATGGATTAATGTGTAATTATATATAAAAAGTATGGTGAATTAATATGTGGCTGTGCTGAATAAATTATTATTATCAATAATAATATGCAGATGCTATTAAAGCTAATATTATTATAAGAATCAATCAATATGAATTGTTGTTAAATATTTTGAAGAAATATATTGGTACTAAAAAGTTCTTAAGAATTAGAAGAAATCCTTTGATAGTAAAGTTTTTATAAGAAACCATTTGGAAAATTATCATGGAGAACATTATCTCTGTAAATATTATTCTTAGAACTAACACATTGCAATTAAATTGATTCTATACAGAAGTGACTGATTAATATCTTCCAGGTGAATGTTTTAGCAGATAAGAAACTTTTAAATGATTCATTGCCAAGCTATTTTTTTTTTTCATTTAATATTTCTCCTCATAACTTGTAAGATTTACGCCATTTACTTTCCCCATTTTTTTTAGCTAATTCCTTTTGCATTGGACTCGTCGGTTGTGAAGTTCTGCAAAATCCAGTATTAGTTTTGGTTGTAGTAATAAACTGTAGGGCGTATTTCAGTGAAATGAACATGTAATTGAGAGCTGAGAATAATAAATTTATTCATCAAAATATTATCCGTCATTATCAAAAACCTCGGTTGGGCAACTGATGAATCAAACTCCTTATTAACTGAACATTATCAAACACCTTATTGTCATCGGTCGGGCAACTGACGAATGGCAGCAATTTAGAACGATTCGTCTTTTGACGGGAATGAAGACGGACTTATACGCTGGGTGTTTCAAATCTTCCCGGCTAAGTGTTAGTAACGAGTCCTTGATAGATTTAGCTACATAAGGTCTTGCGTTATCATGGAGCAATTTCACAGGGCGCAAATCTTTGCCAGTAAATGGACGTTTTCGACCGATTTTTTCGTTGAGTCGCAGCAACTGTTGCTTGTAGCATTCAGCAGTTACACCGGGATCCGAAAGTTCGTTATAGAGCCCGCTCTTCATATCCCACCAGATGCATATTAGAATTTTTTTTTTCAGCGAATGGCTCATTTCGGCGTTGATACTGTTGCTTCGACCAGAATTCATCTAATGTCTTTTTGAATTACAGATTGTCATAACATATCCAATTGCTCAGCTCCCGTCATGATTTTCTACAAAAAAGGTTTTCTGTGTTGCCTGTTTAGCACATTCATGCACTTCAAGAAAACGCTAATATTTGTCCATCTAGTTCAATGCATATAGAAACCATCTTCCTACCATATGAATCTTTACCATTGCATGAAAGCGATTAGAAATCGTTTATTGTGATATTCCTAATTGTTTAGCGAGTTGAGATGCCTCTTCATCGAGCAATGCCTGTAAATCTTCAAGCCTAGCCTTCAGTGGAGCGCCGCTATTTTTTCGATCGTTAACATCAAAATCGCCATCTTTAAAACATCGAAACCAATATTCGTATGTGCTTTTCGATACGATTTCCTCTCTGGGAACATAATAGATTGATTGGCATGCTTTTGCAACACTTTTTTTGAGGGGAGGAGGAGGTGAAATGCTTAACAAATGCTATGACGAACAAATGACTTTTCGTGTGACATCTTTCACCTTCGAAGTTTCAACTTTACTTTTACCTTTCTCTTAGCTTAGGCGTCGGTTTGATAATTCTGAACTAATTCCTATCACATGATACAAACGTGGTGTACTAATTGTTACGTTGTTTCATAGCAGATGCCAAACAAAACTCGCTTTACAACTTCTTACTTAACTCTTACTTTTTATTCTACGATGAGTTTTTATGAGGTTTGATTGAAAATAATTCCTCCATTACCCTAATTTTTTTTAATTTGTAATTCGATTTTCAAATTTTTGTGCCACCTGTGATCTACGTGTATCTTCTATGTAATGCTTTTGTTTTCTTTATTCTTACGTATTGTTACGGCCACGGTAGCCGAATGGTTATGGTTTATAGCTCATGATCAGCGTTGTTTCTGCCGAGTTCTGATGCTCTTACAGACCCGCTGTGTGCAAGGCTGATGTACTTTAAATTTGATGAGGCTCTAAGTCCCCCCGATGACATGGTGTAGAAGATGAAGAGGATGTGCCAGCTCAGGTTTCTTCATCGTCTGTTAACAAAGGCTCAAAATTACGAGGTTCGTCATCGGTAGACATCGTGTTTCTTCTGCGACGTCTATAAGCAATCACACTCTCAAGTGTTGTGGGTTTGTTGAGATCTGAAGAAAATGGTGACCTCAGAGAGGTGAGGTTGAAGCAGCGAGGCGTCATTGCAACTCATGACTTTCACCTCTTCCCAAAGATGAAAAAGTGCTTTAAGGGACATCACATTTCTTCTGATGACGAGGTTAAAAACTTCATTAATGCCTGGAGATGACAACTACCATCGGAGCTCTTCTCCTACGGTTTTGTCCGATTAATTATGTGTTGGCGCAAGTGAAAAGAAAGAAATGCCATCAATGGTAAGAAATGGAGAATATCAAATGAATGGAAAGAAATGGGGAGCATGTATCTTTCTGATACAATAAGAATTGTGAAAATTAGATAACTAAGAAAAAAAGTTACAGTCACGGAGGCATTGCTTTTCAATTAAACCTCTTATTATTTTTAGAGTGACTAATTGGTATGACTCAGTTGAGTCCTCTATCTTATACGTTAATTTATTACGCTGGAGCTGCATAATGGAGTTATTTCGAATCCAACAAGATGACATCACATATCATTCACGTGAAGTGATACTTCTCTTTGGATATACCAAGCAGAGTCTTGTTGAAATTTCTATGCCCAATTGGATCAATCGCGCAGCAACTATTATTACTTGTAATGATCATTGGATGAAATATAATTTAAACTTCGCAGCCACCAGGTAATTAAGTAGCTTCATTGCCATTTGCTGAGATCCTGTGATAAATTAATATACATAAAATGCGATGTTTAAGAAAGGTTAAGGAAATAAAAATTGATATTGCGATATTTTTATGGAAATATATTTAGTTTAGTTTAAAACATTTTTTCAGAGAAATTAACAGTAATGAAATAATTTTAACCAAGGTAAGTAATGTTTTTAAAAGGTAAACAGTTTAAGTGAAAAAAAAATTACTGCTTTAACAACTATCAAATCAAAAATTAACGGAGTGCATTTCAAGCTCAAAAAATACCAAACAAGTGATTAAAAATACCAAATTACAACAATTCTTTTCTCAAAAATCTTAAAAAGCGAGCTAAGAACTTATCATCGTTTGAAAATAGAAGTGTAGGTTTGAATAAGATTTTCTCAAATAAAATTTAATTCAATGAAAATATTCAGAAATATTAAACATTTCCATGGCATTTTGAATACTTAATGTCATAAGACAAGCATCTTGAACAGAAATTATTTAATTTTCAACTATACATTTTTATAGTATTATCATAACACAAATCTCTTAGCTATATTAAGGCTAACTTTAAAACAAAGAATGCATTCTTAGGCAACTCAAGTCGCCAGTCTTCCCGTTGTTGGGTTGAGGAAATTTGAAGAGGCTCGGATTGTTCTCATCACTTGACTGAGATTTACCATCACTTTACCGAGAGATAAAATTACGTCCGTCGGCAATAAACCTCGTGTTGCTTCTAAGTGCGATGTTAATAAACAAACAATCAATCTATATACGATACAGTTATCAATGATACAGCGTTTAAAGAGATCATTTTAACACTTATTGAATAGGGAAAGGGAAAGGCGCGTCCCCCCAAAATATTTTATTTTAATTTTAAGCAATGTGTGTATTAATTTCCATTACATAATATACATAAATTTTCACAGAGAGATATAGCGTTCATTTTTTTTGTAATGAAGGTCCTAGCTCTTCTGAGAATTCTCATTGTTTTTGTGTCAGTCCCAAGCCTGAAACAGCAATTGTATTTACGTTACATCCTTGTATTGTTTCTTTATTTTTTTTTTTTATTTGATTTTAGTTTTCAAAAAAAAATCTTTTAATCATAATTCTTAAAATCTAACTAATTATTTAAGAAATATGTATTCTTGTATGACTATGATATTTTTAAATAGAAGCTTATATGCAATATTAATACATGTACTTTTATTTTATATATATATATATATATATATAAAACCTGGAGTAACCGTTCTTTGTGCAGAGAAACTTTTAAAATAAATCCTGTCGAAATAAAGATGGTCCTTGCGATCGTGTGTGTTTGTGCAATAGAATATACATCAGAGCTATGCGATTTACATAGATTACCTTTCTTAGTGGATGGGAGAAAAAAAAGAAACGGTCAAAAACTCGCCCACTGAGGGTCTTATTAAAAATCTGTATATATAAAATCCCTGAAGCGATATTTTTTTCACCTGTTCCTTTTTCTAAACATTGAAACACCCCAACAATTTTAGGGGGATTTGATCAAGGGTTTGCATTTGTATTATGAAACAACAAACCAACAAATAAACATTCAGTTTAATATTATATTTGGTCTGTAACAAAAACTAAAGAGGCTGCAGTACTTTTAACCGATTTCAAAAAGTATAATTGCATTAAAAAATCTCATTTAAGTGCCAGCTTTTGGAGTGAAAAAAGTTTGGGCGAAAATTGTTGCATTAATCGAAAAATATGGAAAAATTCTGAAAAAAAAATAGTTTTAGGAGTTCAAAATATCGTCAAAAATAATTTTAATGAATTATTTATTTGGCTGGAATATTCTTACCATTCTCTCCACACATCAACGATGTATCTTACAATATACTGGAATGGTATGATCAACGATGTAAATTTGTATAAAGGAACTTATAAAAGCAAGCAAATAGACTTTCAAATAAATAAATATATATACACTCCATATATTTGTCTTCCCTATTTAGTGTTTTCGAATAGTCTAACGGTTCATATAGAAAATTAATTTATTTCTATAAAAGTGATAAGAATCACTAAAATTAAAAATTTTAATTTATCAAAACAAAATATTTATATTCTGTCGAATCAGCATTAATGGAGGAGAATCAATGAGAACTTGCAGTATTTCAAGAATAAATAAAATTTTGGGAAGTAAAAAACACAAATACCATCGCAAACAGATTTGAATCCTCATAAAGCTCTCTACTAGTGGCTATTTTGATTCGCATATATATAGATAATTAAAAATGATTTTAATAATCCAAAAGTTTTCGTTTCGAGTATTGAATGGTTTGAATCATCAGATGGCATCATGTTACATTACTTATGTTGTTGTTTTTTTTTTTTTCAGAGCTACCATGTGAATAGAGCTTACGATGTTTTACTCTAGAACCTTTCAAATACTGAATAATAGTTTATTAAAAGTCTATTTGATTATAGCTATTATATATGCAAAGCATAACATATGTTATTCTTCGATCATCTATATATTTGAAAATCCTATTCTAAAAGCAGTTAAAAAGTAAGAAGGAGAGAGATCTTAAATTAAGTTACTTGACAAAGAGAAAGAGAACAGAAGAGAAATAAATAAATCCTTTTTTCCCTGAAACAGGAAAATGCTTAGAGATTAAAGAGAAATCACTAAAATGCGTTAAAAAGAAAATAAAGAGTGCTTCCAGAAATCAACTGAATTTAAAACTTCGATGAAAAAAAATTGTGAAGACAAAGAGTTATTATTATGATAATAATAAAAAAAAAGGCGTGGAAATACAAATTTCGTTAAAAAAAATTCGCCATCAAAAGTCTCCACACACATTTCGTCAACAAAGTACATTCTTCCATTATGTAAATTTGCTATTTCCGTTCTATCTCCCGAGAAAAAACGAGACTTAGGATTGATAAGTTATTGCCAGTCGATGGGGTACTTTCTCTTTTTTTTACATCTTTTTTAACGTATTATCAAATATTACTTTTTACGACATTTTTTTTTTTTTTTTTGCACCCACGCACAAAAACGAACAACACAAAAAAATAAGTCAAAGGATGGGAGGGGGAAAAAAATCTCCTCACGACTTAAGTATTCCAAGAAAATGTGATTAAATGTTTTTGTCTTAAGGCAAAAACCCACAAAACACACTAGAATTAGATGCTGCCCTCCCCCTCGTTACATTGTGACAAAGTTACATTAGCAAACACTTTTTTTTTCTTTTTCGTCTCTGTTTTTGTGTCAGAGGAATGATTTTTTTCTTTATCCAACCATTTTTTGGAATTTCCCCCCCTTCTCCTTGATTTAACATCTTTTTTTCCCCCTTCTTTCTTTTACCCAATCCCGAGTCTTAAAGGAAACGAAGTTAAAAAGTCCAAAGAACGTTAACTTTGTTTGCCTATTTTTGTGTGGTCTTGTCTCTGTGCTGTACTTCCTGTTTCAACTTCGCCTATTAAACTTAATTTTAAGCACCTCTTCTATTTTTCCTTTTTTTTTTTCTCTCTTAAAAGTTCACGGGTTTTATCATTTCTTGATAAGAAAGTTTTCTTTCAGGGTCGATTTTAGATTGACATTTGAGTTTATATTGTTTTGCATTGGAAATGCAACGAAATGAGAAGCAAATAAAAGTTGTTCACTGTGTCTGTTAACAATATAATCTTTTGTTGGTCTATTTGTTCTGAAAATAGCTAAGTAAAGCGAAACAAGCAAATTTTTCTGCTTCCTTTGACGATCCGTCTGACCCTTGTGAAGTAACTAAGATTCTAGAATAAAGTCTATATATTGGACGATTTGAAAATTAAACTTCTTTAAGAAATAGTAAAATCAAAATTTTTTTTAAAAAAAGGAAAAATACAAAAGCTCCTTAAGAAATGCATTTTCTTCACTTGAAAAATGCCTGCATGAATACATTAACATGAACCACGAGGTTTGCATAAGAAAATTCAGTTCGCCACGGCTGTTAAACATGGAAGAAACCAGTAAAATACGGAAGGATAAATTTAATAATACGTGTAAAAGATTGAAACTCAAAAGACAAAAAATTTGAAATAAATTATTTGGAAATAAAAGGTAGTAAAAGAAGAAAAAAGTTTAAATAAAAAACAGAAATAATATAATAAATAAAATAAATAATAAACGAAATAAAAAGAATGAAATTTTAAAAAAATAAGTAAATAGTACGTAAATGAAAAAATGAATAAAATCATAAATAAGAAGAGATAAATAAAAAATCTTTCAATAATATTTAAAAATAATAAAATAACCATTAGTAATAGTAATAATAAATTCTAATATGATAAGTAAGAAGAAAATAAGTAGTAACAATAAAATAGTACAATAATAATAAGAAAAATAGTAATAATAAAATAATGTAATAATAAGAAAAAAATAGTAATAATTAAATAATGTAATAATAAGAAAAAAATAGTAATAATAAAATAATGTAATAATAAGAAAAAATGGTAAAAATAAGATAATATAATAAGTAATAAATAAATAAAAATAAAATAAGAAATGCTAAAATTAAACTAATAATAAGTAACGCAATAAAATAATAAGTAAGAAAATATAAATAACACTAAAAACAAAATACGAAAAAATAATAAGATTAATTCTATCAATTTACAAGTTGATAGGAGAAACATGTAGAGGACCCGTGATTTAATTTTGATCAATTTCTGCCAGAGCTTTGATGTTCGGAAATAAGACTTAATCACTTTTTTGTTCATCAAACGTACACAAAACATTCAGCTTAAGAGGAATCTCAAAAATAAGCCTTTTCTTGAGATGAATAAAATATACCAATTATAATAAAAGAAAATATAAAAATGCAATTTGCAACTACCACTAAATTTAAACCTAAATCCAGACTCATTACTGTCAACGTCAGATACTGTAATCGTAGAACTGTAATATCTCCCACATGTGGCCTCAATTCAGATAATTTATCATGTTGTTTTTCCCTCTAAGCTGTCTTCTGACCTGCACCTATCCTATGTTTAGCGAACAAACTTGTGGTAAAGTTAAAATAGAAATACATAGTCCTTTTCAGTTCTTACCTATTTTCCTCAATTTCGAAAAATGAACGCGGACTCCCTGGTCGAAGGAGAATCGACAAAACAGAATAAAATCATACAATATAACGTAATAAAAACAAAGATGAACCTTAAAGATAAAATAAACAAATTACAAAGACTCAAGAAAGTCAATTTTGTGGGCCAAAGGCAATAAAAAAATTAGCATTGATTGATTTAAATTAAGAGAAATTTATGAAGTACATTTGTAAAACCTATATCAAAATAAGTCGTGACAGATGTCATATTGTATAATTATGTATGATGGCAGCGATATTTATTAAAAATTAATAATAATAAATTTTTGAAAAATTATTTTTGTCGAATGGCAACAAAAAATTATTTTTTGGGAATATCATATTAATTTGAGTAAATGATGCAATAATAGAAGTATGTGTGTAATAATTACAGATAGTTTTTTTTATAAATCAACACCGACTATATAATATTATCATAGCAGCTTAGAAAGAGAAATTTTTAAAGTAGTTTAGGAAGTGTCTTATGATCAAAATAATTTAATAAATTGATTACTATCAAAGAAGTTTAGGAAGTGTATTATTATCAAAGAAGTTTGGGAAGTACTCTATTATCAAATGCTTCAATTTGAAAGAAAACAGGAAAGTTCATTCACAGATACAAATTCTTTAAAAAAAACTCCTATAAAATATCAGTACCATTTTTATTAGTATCAAAAAAAACTATACGGATCACTCTTCGAAAAGAAGGAATAGCTTTCATTTTAATTTAAGAAATTTGAATTCTCTTTAATTCTATTTTTAATTGAATGTTGCTATTTTCCATGGTATTATTCGCCAATTACTATTTTGATTAGACAAATAATAATTAATTATTCATAATTTTTGAATTCCGGGGGAAAACTTAAATCTTACTGAAACTTTTCTGAACTCGAAGAAAATACGTTTATTTTATGAATCAATAATAAAAAAAAATGTCATTAAATTGAACTCATACTACAATTTTAATTAAAATTTTTCATTGCTTGATGAAAAATTTAACCATAATTACTTTTATTTTTAACTAAACAAATGTTTACTTATTACAGCATTCATAAAACGGAAGTTTGATGAAAATTGATTGCTTCAATTCCAAAAATGAATTTTTTGTAATACTTTGATCTTAGTCGAAGATTTTCGGATGAAATTTGTTTCATTTGAATAAAATTTTAAGATCTACATGTCATTTGATGAAAAACAATTTTTAGAACTCAATTCAGCAATTTTAAATGAAAACAATTTTGTTGCAGGTAAGATAAACTTTACCTTAATTAATCCTATTTCAAAATTCCATGAAACGAATTTTCTAACATTTTACGTTACTCAATTTTGAATAAACCGTGAACTAATTAATTTTAAATTGCACTTTTATTGAATTACATTATTACAGCATTATTATTGCGTTACATTCTAATTCCTTTTAGATCGGAGACAATAAACGAATTATTACTTCTATCATTTTTAAGACTTCAGATACTTAAATCGAACGCATTAATTTTTACCTTACACTAATTTGAAATATTAAGGCCTTTTTATTCAACGGAATGTTCCTAATCATTTTTACACAGATTTGAATGAAATATTCAAAATTCATTCAATTTCGATTAAAACAGTTCTTATTCCCAAAACATCTTTCTTTAAGCTTAAATTGCAATCAAACTCCTGCGTATTTGAATAAAGCCTAACATTTTGATGTATATTTCCAAATAAGATAAAGTTTTTCATCTCTAGATTAATTCATGTTTTATGTATCAAATAAAGTTCCATTCAATGATCGCTTGTGATATTCAAAATATTGTATCGATCGAATTCAACAAATGGCTTATTACATCATTTTGAAAACATCAGATATTTATATCGAACAGATCAATTTTCCCATCGTACAAACACTAATTAATGAATTAGTTTTTCTATGGTCTTTTGGTTCAACGAATTGTCTCTGATCTTTTTAGATTTAATAGAATGAAATATTCTAATTCAATCCATTTCGATTTCAACTGTCCGTGTTTTCAAAACTTTGTTCTTAAAGTTTGAATTACAACCAAACGCTTGAGTATGCAGAACCTAATATCCTGATGCACACGTTTGAATAAAATAAAGGTCTCCATTTCTAGATTAATTCTCTTTTTGTGTATCAAATAAAGCTCCATTCTATGAGCGAGTGGGATATTCGCAACAGTGCATCTATATCTCATCAGAAGCTGTCAGCAGGGGGTGCCTTGTCAAACTTGTATTGATCTGCCAAACGATTTCACCGGACAAGAGGGAAGCGATAATAATTTGATTTAAAATGATATATCTTCTCTCATCTGCTTCTTTGCAGCATGGAAATAGTAGGGTGGTTGAGAAGGTGAATCGTTTGGTTTTCTCTTTCACTCGCTTCCGATTGGAACCCTAAATGTTATTGTGTGTTGGGAAGAAGGGGAGGGGGAGGTTCGCGTGCTTCGGTTTATGAAAACAATTGATTAAGCTATATATTTTATTCGAACCAGGACTTCCGTTTTTCTGTCTTTTTTTTTTTATTATTTTTATTTTATTGAAGTGGATGAAAGTATAGATTTTTTGTTTTATCTTTATTTACTGATGCTGAGGTTTATTTGATTCTGTAAAATGTCAGTATGGGTTCGAGATCCCATTCGCTTGAAAATTATTTTTTGCTCCTCTACAATTTGATTTGAATTGTTAGAAAAGGAAGGATTCTTTTAAATGAGTCAGTTGAACTTATTAATGAAAGGAATCTTAATTTGTTTGCAAAAATTTCAATAAGAAATTTTTTGATTATTTGAGCACAAAGAACTATTCAAAAATCAATTTTTACTTTTAAAAAGCTGTAAGTGCCATTCTGTTCTTTCCAATTCAATAATTCTTTTTTGAAATAACTTTAAATACATGGATAAAAGAGTCATTTATGAAACTGTAAATGCATATGATTAATTCTTAATCTATTCAATCTAAAATTACAGAAATTTTATATTTATGCAAGAGTACAGAAACGGTTATTCGTAAGGTTTTAGGAAACTTGTGCTGTTAACCGTTATGAGCTATTAAAATAAAGCTCTAAAAGGAAATAAAATAAAACTAATTTTTATAATTTTGATAAACTATAATTTTTTATTATTATTCTAATCATGAAAAACATGAAAATTAGTTGAAAGTATTAATATTGTGCACTGATGGACTGACTCTCTGTGTACTTTTCTCTGTTTCTCCTTTCTTTCGAAGTCAATCATACTGATTGACTGTGATAAGTTTAATTATAATAAGCTTCCGATTATAAGAAAAGTTCCTAGTAATTGATTTTATGATTTTGGGTCGTACACACACACACACACATATATATATATAACCTTTTTCCAACACTTCTTATTACCTTGTACTTAGGTATCAGTTTGTTAACAAATCTTTTCTTCAATTTTTCACCCTCTTCCCGATCAGATAGAGCCTCGAAAGTTTTCATGCAATCTCAGTTTGGATGATAATACAATATTCAATTATAAAAGTACAAAAAAAAATTGCTAAGAAATTTTTTTTAAAATAAAGGACAAAAGAGTAAAAAATGATGTTTATAATATTTTTTAAAAAAATCTATGATGTAGGAGAGCAAAAAAGAACTAAAATGTAAATAATTTAAAATAAAAAGTTAATAATAAATGGTTTTTTTCCTCTGACCGTGAAAGTTTAATTGAAATCATAAAGTTTATTATAATCATAAATAAAAAAGTGAAGATTTTTCAATTACGCTAGAATTTTTTGATAAAAGAAACTGAGGTGATGCGCCCACTCCAACTGTCTAATGTAATTAAAACACACTGTATTATCTAAAATTATTAGAAAAAAAATTATTTCAAAAAATTAGAAAAAATTATTTTTTGCTTTTTAGTTCTTTTTTTATATTCTTTTGCCTTATAGAAGTGTTAGTTTTTTTTTTTTTTAAATTTATAAATATTATTTATCAGATGAATTCTTTTAAGAAAAGCATGATGTATGTATCACCTATCAGTGAATCTATTTTATTTCACTATTCCAACGCTCATTCGTACAAATACCTAAAAAATCGCTCACAGGAAAAAAACGAAACTGAATTATTACTTTTTATTTAAAAATCCATATCTGTAACTATAAATTTCTTGCAAGGAATATTACACATTTTTGGAATTGTAGTGAAAATTGTAACCAATTCTGAAAAATAATCCTATTCTGATTTTTGCAAACATTACTTGAAAATATCTAGTCTAGTATGCTGCGAAATGTATAAAATTTGAGAAATGAATTTTTTTACACATATTGATATATCGATTTGAGCAGTCATCGATTGAAGCTTTAATAGAATAGAATAAGTTTTTTTAAAAAAAAATCGACAGAGTAGCAAATAAAAAATAAAAACAATAAAAAACGTTCTCCTATTCGCGAAAGAAATTTTTCGTGACAGTTTGCAGTTTTCCTCCTAACAGTGGTCATTATTTAAAAACTGCCCAGTTGTTCCAGGTCATTTTTCCCCCTGCCAGTCCCTTAAATCTTCTTCCTTTTTTTATCGATATGTGAACACGGTTCGTCAGGTAGAAAGGAAGAAAAATGGATTGGTCATTCAAACTGTCCAAGGAAATGGACTGACCTTAAAGTTCTTTTGGTCAGCACGTCCAAAATCTGAATTGTTTACTATCCATGCACGGACGGCATAGTGGACATGGACATAAAAATATAGAAGTATTTCTCCTCACTTTTTTTCTTAAAAACTTTAAGCTTGTTAGCCTAAAATTTGGGTAAAACATGTTTTCGTGATGATAAATACAGGAAAGTGTTGACAAAGTTATGTGAACGTAAACTAAAATTTTGAATGGCGGTAACTTCTTTTTCTATACGAAAAAAAGTCTTGGTAGTAAATAGTATAGTTATTTGATGAACACATTTGAAATGCAGAATTGTTAACACAGAAAAGGCAATTTTTATTTAAATTAATAAAAGCTTAATTATTATTATTATTCTATTCTTATTTTATTTTACTTAAGTAAAAAAAAATATAATAGTAATGGATTTATTTTTACTTATTCGGGGAGGATCGTGTTTTTAGACAAAACGTGTGTTAAACTTTTTAAAGTTAAATAATTGGAACCTTAATTGGATTTTAACAGTTAAACCTGAGCATTAAAAATTATGATGCTTCGTTAAAGTTTAATTTTTACTAAAAATAATTGAGATATCTGAATAAAATTTACTATGCATATTAGTTTATTTTTATGCACACATAACGTAGTAAATTACAACTATTATCGATTTGTTTGGTTTCAGGAAGCCGTAGGTTGAAGTAACTCGTAATAAGGAGAAGATAGAGAACAATCTGCTGAGTTCTATAGTGACAGCCTTCAAAAATCTAGAAAAGCTGGGAGAAGTATCTGACTCAGGATGATGACTATTTAAAAAAATCTTTAAAAAAATAACAAATAACTCGTCGTCTTTAGGGGACACTAAACAACACTTTCGAAAAATGCCGCCTAGTTGAATAAAAGGCGTCATTGGTACCCAGAATTAGTTAATTTGCTTGTTAATAGATGGTAGTTCTGATAAAATGATTTTTAGTGAATATTTTGCATTCGTATCTCATTTAAAGTAAAATGAAAAAAAAGGTGTTTTCCGAGAGAAAGAAAATTACAGGCTTTAGCATCGCTAAGTGTTCCTATTTTTTATTATTTGTGTAATAAAAAAAATATTAAACACACTGTTGAATTCCTTAAACCTGCTGTTTATGTATAAGATTATTAATTTTTTACTCAAATCTTCCCCCTTCTGATTTAGAACGCAGTGTCACCTGTGGAAGACATTGGGTCAATGGCTATCAAGAGCACTCGATTTGAAACTATAATTATGGAATTTATTTTAGCTCGAAATGATATTAATTGCTAACTGAATTCATCAAATGTAGATATTTAAAGGATACTTGAAAGAATTTGTATCTGTCAGAAAATGAAATGAAATATAATTAGTGATCACTGTAATTAAGACTAATTTAAAAATTCCCAGAATTCAAATGTATATTTGTCAGAAAAAACTATAACTCCTGTACTCGCAGACAACATTTTTTGGAAATCACGAGTTTTCAGTAAGAACCAACTTAAAATTGAGAAATTATTTAATAGTATAAAATAAAAAAAGAGAGAGAAAAACGAATGATAAATTTTGGAAATTAGGATTCTTCTGCAAACAGTTCGGACAGGAATATTTTGCGATTCAAATTTTACATTATGCTCATTTTGCAAATTATTATGAATTTCTCATTAATTTAAGATTAAAGAAATATTTTAAATTAACATTATGTCACTTTGTCCCAATGTCTCCTCCAGGAGACACTTAATTGCTCAAAAATAAAAATTAAAATAATTTTTTTAATACTTTTTCAGTACTTTTTCATGTATTTAGAACCGATGGATACAAATTATTCTAAAATTTATGGTTCAAAGTTGATCTTGAGGAGGATAATAACTAAAACAATACGATACTGTGGGTTACTTCAATCTGCAACTTTTTAAAGCCAAGAAAAAAAAAAGCAACAACATTAATAGCTGTATTTTACAACATTATAAACATAAGGATTGATTATTGATTATAAGGAAACTATTATGCGAAGTAAATTTTATATAGATATCTTGGTTATTTCTTAGAAATAATTCAACGCCCCTTTGTATTTACTTAAGTACATTCGGTTATTTTTATTCTATTCACTACAAAAATACTTATTACTGATTTGTTGGGGTAAAAAAAATATTTTTCGGGAGACAAGTCATGAAGTTAGAAGTCAATTGTAAATTCGTATTGTTGCTGCACACGTATATTAAAAAAAAAAAAAAAAAAAAAAAACTGGCAAATAATTGTGATTTTGCAGGATGTTTTGTCTGTTTTCTCTTACTTTAACTACATTTTTACTTAAATTTTTTTATACAATGTTTATAATTGTTTTTAAATGTTCCAAATAATACCCAATATTTGTTTTAGATTTTATAATGGGTTTTTGTAGCATCACACCTTATAAAAACTACTATTTTGAGCATTCTTTTTTTTTTTTCTTTCACTGCTAACAGATTTTTCACATTAAATAAAAAAAATATGCTTCATATTTTAAGCCAATGATTTCCAAACAAAAACTGTCTCGTAAATTTCGTTTGCTTTAAATTTGTAATGAATCAATTCAGAATAATGAGTCTATAAAATTCATGGTTGTAAATATATACAAAAAACTTTAATAATCGTAAACGAAATTTCTTATCTTGTAAAGAAAAAGTATATAACTGTATGAAATAAATATTAAACATAATTTTTTAATATCTATGTTGTTTCAGCACATAAAAGTTTTGTATACAGAAATTTGAATAAATTTGATGTTAAAATTTTGAATTTGGAATTATAAGCACAATGATGTAATTAGGAAACAAATTGATCTCAGGTTGCATTAAAGTATGTATCGCAGTATGCGAAATAGAAAGAATATGTTATATTATTATCCAATTTACTTTTATTTAACATTGTTATATGTCAGTTATTTATAAATTTATAAAGTATCATTTATCTTCCTACTGGAATAAGAGAAAGGCCAAGTTGCCCCTGAATGAAACCGTTTACTTAATATTAAAAATTTGTATAGTAACTCGATAAAAAAGATGATTTGATACCATAGAAACATAGTTAGATAAAAAAAAAATGTTTTTTTTTCTCATAAAAATTAATTATTACAAAAAATCAATGAGAATTTAAAATAAAAGATACAAAAATGTTTTTGTAATTTTTGCTAACACATTAATTTTATATTTTAATTTTAAGCAGTCAGTATTTGTATAATCGGTCTATTAAACTCGTTTAATCTGACAACAGAAAAAATATGCTAAGAAAATCCCGCAATGCAATTCATAAAATGCGAAATAATGTTTGAGAAAAAAAAACATAAAACAAAATCATTAGTAAAGTATACAGTAAAAAAACTATTAAGTCGTTTGCAATCTCTATTGTTACAAGAGGAAAAAAAAAAGAATTAACAAACTAGAAACAAAACTCGTGGTGTGAATAGAGAAGTAAAAATGTCAAAATTGCTTCCAATTCTCGACACAGCCACAATCATTGAATAAATAAATCACATTTTGCTACATGGTGATCAATTAAACGCCAAATACTTTCAATTTCCGAACAAACTTCTTATCCTAAAAATAAATGCTCTCATTTATATCATTAGTCCAACGAACCTTCAAGCTATGAGAGAAAAAGATAAAAAAAAAAAAAAAAAATGACATAAATTTCTCTTTAAAATTCTACACGGGGCTTATGCGTCGAATTTTTTTTATCTGTTCTCCACCTTTTTGCGTAGAAGCATATGGAAGCTGTAGTAATTAGTCCTAAGTGGTGGAGAGTGGCTTCATACTCGGGCCCTGTCCCAAGGGTCCCAGGCAAAAGAGCAATTGCATTAAAGGCTTTTCCCCCACATAATCTGGGACGTATCTCACCTGCCGGTGGGGGACACCCACCCTCCCTCGTCACCGGCGGCCACAAGTCTGAGCATGTTTCGGATGAAGATAATGCATAGTTTCCAAGTTGATCAAACACGTGTACCAAGTAATGTTCCCTATCATTATGCAGGGGCCAGTCCCTTGAATACAAGGTGTAAAATAATCGGTACTGTATAATCGGAGAGGTTTTTCAAGAATTGTTAAAACAAATCTTTTTGTGTTAATACGAAAATCTTTTTATGTTATCTTTTATGTGTTAGTTTCTAAGTAATTTTCAAAATCTGAAATGCTTCATGAATTTTTATAAGCACTGGTCATTTTATTCAAACTATTCTTTATTTAATGTATTATTTCTGGTAAATGAATGAAAAGGGGGCCTTAAATTTGATTACAAGAAAAAGGATTACCATTTGAAAAAACATCTTCTCGTAAATTTATAATGTTGAGTTATCTTTTACAAGCTGAACTTTGTCATAAGAGTTTTTAGCAGACGGATAATGCCAAGGCAAATTGGGCCATTCACTAAATTGTGGGGAATTAATTTGATTTGGTTAAGTTTACTCTAGATTGACGTTCTTTTATGGTCTCCCCATAAACCCTTATGGAGGCGAAATTCACCAATTTCTGTTATGGGAGTTAACTGACGACGACGATGAATTAGAGGAGAAATTTTGAAACTTCTTTCCAAACTTCCATATAATTTACATCAAAATTTTTTGGGTTCATAAAATTAAATATGCAACACCCCGGAAACGAGTTTCAAACCTATTGGCTTGTAAATCACGTCTTTACTTATGTAGATCTCATTCACAAAATTAAGGAGAAAATGACAAATGAAATTTTTAATTTCTTATGTATCTGAATGTATGAGATTATAATAATCTTTTCGAGAGCTCATTCATTCGTAAATCGTAAATAACGGTATTTATTTAGTTATTTTGGGAACATCATTTGAATGTTTTAGTTCAACATGGGGATTTTTAATGATGTACATTCATCCATAATATCAAACGTCTCGTATAGAACCAACTATTCATTATTGTGTATTCGTAACAGCAGAGCAAATTTACATACCATAAAAACAAGCGAAGGTGGATTTCTTAAAATAATTTAAATAATAAAATTATCCTGTTTTTTTAGTGTAAAAAGAACAAATCAAAGTTCCGAACCTTATTCTCTAAACCACAAGAGCAGAGACTAAATGCCTTTCAAACTACGTTCCTCAGAAAGATTCGTAAAATATACAGGCCAGTTGAAATTTAAATTTTGAATTGTATAATAAAACATCCACCTATTTCCACCCAAAATGACATTGGACATGGATTGAACATATACTTAGAAAGATATTAAATGATAATACTAGAATTGTTTTGATATGGATACCAGATAGAAAAAGAAAGAGAGGAAGACCAAGGACCACATGGCGCTGTATGGCCACAGATAAGAGGAATTCATTTGGATGGCCGAGTTGGGGAAATGCCTGGAAAGCAGCATTAGACCAAATTTAATGGAGTGTGGTTGTGGCCTTATGCACCAGCTTGTTGTAAGGAGAACTGATAATGATGATGAAGTGAGCCATAAATGTGGTAAACAATTAAATGAAAAATTTGATTCAAACATCGTGTTAACAGAGAGTTACAGCTAATCTATTATATATATATTTAATAGCTTAACTCCCTTCTTCCATTAAAACAACTCAATTAAATGCACCAAAACTGTAAAGGTTTTACAAAATTTCCCTGAAACTTATATCTTGTTATAAACATGAGTCTTTTTAACGCATTTGAATCAAGTTAACGGATTATTTCACATAAAATGGACCGAGATAAATAAATCTCTATGCTAAAAACTTTAGGTTAAGAGACACCAAAAAATTATCAAGATCTCGAATTTGCAATGGATCTATTAATAATGCTTGTTTATACCAAATGCAACAATGAATATAAACGCAAAATAACATTGTAAAAATACAAAAGTAGAAGTATCTGATCGATAGAACTATATATTTGTTAGGAAGAAAGTTCCTGTAAATATTGTTGATTCTCGTTTATATTTCAGAGAACAGTTCTTCTAAATAGTTTACGTATATAAGACATATTTTTTTTTACTTTTTTTTATTTCATTTTAAATAAATATTTCCTAGCTTTCAAATATACCTGCTGCTTTTATAGTATACAAAAACATTTTTTTGTTTCCTGATGCTTAAAATTTTTTTTACACAAAATGAGAATTGAATAGATAAGACTAATAATATACATATATAGGCTTTGATAGAGAGTTAAATATTAAATTGATAATTTTTTTCATTGAAAGCTCTTGTTTCATGACATTTCGATTCTATACATTTATATCCCTAAACCCTTTGTATACTTTGAAAAAGTATCTAATAAATAATTAAATGTAAATATATAATTGTTTTCAACTTGTATATATTAATTTTTAAACATTTTTTTGTTTGCCACTTTTTTAAATTCGAAAATTACATTTTTTGTAAGCCCACCACGATTATTTTTTTAGTCATACGAGGGGGTAATGTAAAGTTTTAATTATTAAATTATACTAAGAAATACCCAAGATTTTTTGATAAAATTATCAATTTACCCTTATATACAGCACTTAATGTTGATTTTTTTGGTTTCAGGAATCTGTAGATTGAAGTAACGTATCTTAAAGTCTTAATAATTATCTCGGGGTATCGCAAAATTTTAATTAATGTTAAGAAATAAGCGAGATAGAATTTTAATTCTTACTTATTATTCTTAAGACTTTTCTGGATAATTAACATCCAGAGTTATACATTTCTCCCAGTTTTTCTTGACCTTTCGAAAGCACGTCATTGTAGATCTCAGTAGATCAAACTCTATCTGCTCCAAACTGAGAGTTACACTTCCATCTATGGTTTCACGAAATCAAAGAAATCAACATTAATAGCAGTAACTCACAACATTGTATACATAAGCTTCAGTTAATATGGGGAATAACTTTTATCCAGATATCTTGGTTATAACTAAGTAATAACTAAAACTTTACCTAAAGTGGTTTTGTCGTAAAGTTAAACTCTACCCTCATAGACTTCACCAACACATATATCACCAAATTCTTCACAAAAAAAAAGACCTTATAAGATTTGCCGTGTAGGGAGGCTAATACTCGTTAAATCTGTCGGGGCTCAAAGTCCTCAATTTGAAATGGTGTGGAAGTTAGGAGAGTGAAATGTCGTGAACATCACTTGACCGAGTTTCAAAATAACTTGATCCTCAAAAAATATCCTTCGTATTGCTTCGAAGTGTGTTTATTTATGCGTATATTTTTTGTCAAAGCAATTGGAAACACGCGATCATTTTCGTGTCAGTTAAAAGTAAAAAAAATTACTGTGTTCGAATGTGCGAGAGAAGCTCTCATGCAAAACTGTGAGCTCACATTCAAGGAAAAATACTCCCACACACAACTGACTCTTTTGGATACCGAAAGCCAATTGCCCTTTTATTTTGGAGCATCCAATTTCGAAATAACAGTGCTACTTTGGTAAGTGATCCCTTTACGTCAAATAAGAGAAAAGGTATTCACCACTTAAAGATAAGAAGGACAATGCGACTCCACTAAACTAGAAAACGATCCCCCTATCACAATTTTTTTCCATATTTTTTTTTATTCCTTCAACCTGTCTAGAACCGTACTTCGGGATCATTCCCTTGATAATAGTAGCTATGCCTGATGAATTGCGTATTTTCCGGTGTACAGTAGCCATTAAGTAATTGGCTGCCTATACTGTAAACTAATTAAATACGATCTTCTGATTCGGTAAGTATAACTTGTACTGGTAACGCCCATCCCGTGTTCTTTGTCTCTTTGTTCTTTCTTTTTTACCCCCTAGATTTTTTTCTTCCCCTTCCCTTTTTATCTATTCTTTTACAGCGAGTGTTGAAATTTGTTCTTTGCGGAATAAAGTGCATTATGGGTAATTACGTTGTTAGAGTCATTCGAACCGTGATCGTTTCAGGTTATGTTTCCTATTACGCGATTTCTAACTCTTGGTTAAGTAATGTAATGAAAAATGGTGTAACTCTGTTATTGTGCTGATTGCTTAAGAATACAGAGTTTTTTCTATCAAGAATATTTTAAAATTAAATAATGCGTAAGCAGTTTTATATTCTCTCACTTAAAATCATCATGAGCTTTTTGTCACTCACGCGGCTGATTTTTTTTTTCTTTTTAAATAACTTTAAACATTACTTTATGGCAAAGAAACAAACTCGGAAATTGTTCGTGTTCCAAAATGTAAGATTTTTTTTATGGATATTGTTTTTAAAAATTGATGTAATCTTCTATCAACCATATACATAGTTTCAATATTATGCTACAGAATTTTCCCATTTAATAAAAAATACAAGTATGTGCTGATTATATTCGTGTATAGTTCGAAATTGGTAATGCTATATTTAAAGCAAATAAAGTTCAAATATTTTCGTGACATTCCTTTGTCAAGAACAAGCACGTACAATATAATAATTTTTTTGCTTGAAGATATATAATTCTAATGTAAAAGAGAAATGTGCTAAAATTTTACCAACAGTTTCTTCCAAACAATATGAATTAGGATTAGAGAATATTTTGAAGCTAGTATGTCATAAGTTAATTATAGGCATCAGGACACATAAAGTGATTTTTCATCTTAAAGGGCTACAATCAAAAAGCTTCAAATACTTGCATTAATTTATTAAGACTACTTTTATATAATACTAGTTTCAAGCTATATTACTCTGCAATCACATTTAAATGATATTAGGAGCATAAAATTTTTTTAATATATAGTTCTTAACTTGCATATAATGTCAAGAGATATATTAAAATTTGGACAGTAGCTAGAATTCGAGTAATATTTTATTAAAAGGAGTATCAGAAAAATTAACAAATAAAGATAAAATAAAATAAAAATGCGGTTGATGAAAACGAAATGAATATTGCTACAAAACATGATTCTTTCAAAACACCCATTTTCACGAAAAGATTCAAAATGTTTTAAATAGCTTCAAAACTGTAGGTGGAGCATATTAAAAATATTCATTTAAAAGATTTTTGCAATCGATTCTGGTATTAACTGCTTGTTAGAAAATTCATCGTCAATAATCATTATTAGTTTGTACAAAAATGGAAATGGATTAATATTTATCTGTAAGATATAAACTCAACATAACTTCATTAACCGCTTTAAATGTTTCATAATCAATGTCCTTACCTGTATTCTATCTTCAGGCAGATCTGTCTTTAAGGAGAGCATTTCTCTGGCATACACATCGGGGTAATGTGCGTCCTTGAAGGCTTTTTCCAATTCCTCCAACTGATAACTAGTGAAGATAGTCCTAGAATACAACAAAGGAAGGAATGTAAATGGAGTTTGAGCAATATTAAAACTTTTGTTAGGCAAATTGGATGTATAAACCCCGACTATTTTGTGATGTACTTCTACCCATCTCGTCTGTCATCTTAAGTGTTACACGAATCACAAATTTAATTTTCAACTTGAGTTCAAGAACAAATAAAGTAATTAAATAGTAAATTATATTTCAAAACAGAGTTTATTAATTTTCTAATAAGAACCAATTTTAAGTCCCTTCCTGCGAGCACTGACAACTTCTATAACGCAATAAGAAAATACGCTTACCATAATACGAGGCGAGAAGTCCTCCAAATAGTCAACCAACTAAAATAACGCATTGGGTTTTAGTCTCAACAAATCACGTAAGCACACAAGAAAACTTCCACGCACTTCACACGAGCACTCTTCCTATTACCGTAGCTTTATCTCCTTCTATTCAATTCTCTGTTGCTTTTATACGACTTCATTATATCTAATCACTCCACTTCTAAAGTTTATTTAATCAAACTTTTTTAAAATTTATGTAAATCTGATTTCTCCTAAAACCATTTCGTTTTTAAGAGAAATCAGACCTTTTCCAACGAAGGAGGAAGATCTAAAATATTATTTTAACTGAATAGTGAAAAAGCGCATGCTGAATTTCTTTCTTTCAGTTAAATCCAAATGAAAATGAGTTATATGAGTGAAGAAAAAAATTGTTTTTTTTTAATTAACGAAGCATTAACACATATTATAACGAAGTTTCGTTTATAAATTTGAAGGAGAAATTATTCTGTTGTTAAATAGAATAACACATTCCAAATCAACAAAATATTTTTATTTAAAAAATACATTTTGATTCATACGAGACATACTGTAAAACTCAGTTCCTTTTTATCCTGAGTTTAAATATCTTAACATTTAATTACATTGCTCTGATATATTATTTAGTAAGTGTACTATAAAGTATTTCTTGATCATGTTTCTCCCTTCATATCTGAAAATAAATAATTTTTTTGTTTAATTTTTAGACTCCATTGCGGATTAAAAAGTTTCTTACTGTAAACTAAAAAGTTTATTATAGCAAAATAAGATTTATTATGTACTTTTACAATAATAAACCTTTTAGAACATTTCTTCAACAAGATACCTCTTATGTTTTATTCACCAAATAAAAATGATACATCATTTAATCATTTGATTAATTTTTATAACAAAACAATAATTTTTTTTTTACATTTCACGTTTAATTAATACAAACAATAAAAAATAGTTAATTTTTGACGTATTCGTGGTATGATAATAGAACGATAATCGATATTTGTCACTTTATGATACATATCGATCAAGTTCTAGTGAAACTCACACATTGAGCGCTATAGTTGAGTAATAGCTATTTAATTGTCCATTTTCACTCATTTGCCTTCAAAGCACCAATACAGGTGACTGCAACACCCCAAATATTGACCTCTCGTCATCCGAGTTAGTCCTCAGTGTCAGAGATCAGTGGAAGACAAACTGAGGCCCTGTCTCCCCCAACAAACTGACCCCCCCTTGATAAATATTGACAATGAGACTGTAGACTCTCCATCAAAAAAAAAAAAAAAAAAAAAAAAAATTGCAGAACAAATGGTAAAAGAGCGTTTAGGATAAATTAGTTTTTCTTTTTTCTCCTCCCTTATTGTTTAACGTGCTTTAGAAGCGTCATTAGATCCTAGTAATTGAAACGAAACGAATTCATTATTTTGAAAGGTACCTTTAGTTTCTAAGTGACACTTTCCGGATAAAGAATAGGAAAAAATGGGAGTTATTTATTATTCATTCGTAACACAGTTTTATTTATCTAGATTAGCATATCACTACAACTGTACAATAAGTTATTAGAATTAGTACTAAATTCGTAAAACACGCCTGTGCATATGAATAGAGCAAAATGTATCCTAAATATCCCAATTTATGCAAAATCTGTTTCCCCTTTTCCATTCTGTGTTGAAATTATTCATTAGTGTCGTATGATACCATACACTAAAATTGTAGGCAATAAATGTTAACAAACTTTACAAAATGCGAGGAAAGGAATAATAACAATTTTTTAATATGTTAATGAAAATGCTAATCAATATTTACCTCATCATGATATCTATTCACAAAATTTTAGTTCAAATTGCGTGTTGAATAATTATATATGTACGTTTAATACCTCGTTTCTTTCTCTTACGCTAGCAAAAGCGATGTTGACGATAACCATGTATGTTATCTACTAAATTTCCACTCCATTCCATGTAAAGATTTTAGGATTAATTGTATTTTATGTACATAAATCCCCATTATTCCACACTATGGTCTTGTGGAATCGAAACCTAAACCCTTGACCTACCAGACGAGAGTACATCGGCTACTGCATAGAAAAGTCGATAATTTTGTCAACGCCACGTTTTACAATTCTAACATGGTGTTAAACAACAGATAAAATAAAAGTTCATTTTAAGAGTTACTCAAATCCTGTTATAACGTAACAGGATGATTTATTTCAGAAGCTCTTAAAGTTACCAAATGAATTTTTAAAGATCGCTAGAATACATCTATTAGGTTTGACTTGAACTGACGCCGCACTCGTAGCAACATAGTGAATAATGGCGATGAAATCCTGTAATTTTGTATCAAAGTCAAGGGACGAAGAAATCATATTATTTGGTATTTCAATGTCCTAACTTCCCCATCCTACCAGATCTATTTGATCGTGATCTCATGGCCACCGTTGCTTCTGTCGAATCGTGAGCGAATCCTGGTGCCACTAAAGACTCGACATGTAGTGGAGCTTGACTCCAAATCCTCACGTTGGCGTGGAGAATGGGGTGCCAGCTCAGGTGCCGTCCTCGTCATTTGACCGAGACTCAAAATTACTAGAGCCTTCACCAAGATGCGTCTCATGTTGCTGCAAAGGGTGACGTTAATAGATAAACAATCAATCGAATCACATCCTTCCAAGTGAGGATTTTGATTGACATACTGTTTATTAACGTCACACTTGGAAGCAACAGGAAAGTTGATGATGGACCTCAGAATTTTGAGTCTTTGTCAAGTGACGGTATTTGAGCTAGTATCCTTTCTCCAAACGTGAGGACTATGAGATTCAGCTCCTTTTAACAGGCAACATCTTCCTTTATTCGTACGATGAGTCTTTAGTGGAAACAGGACAACAGTCTTAGAACTAATCTCAAATTTAAATATTGTTGTCCACAAGCCTTGCAACTAAGATCCTTCGACTATTGCGACTTTCGAAATGAGGGGTATACTTGTGATGTCCCGGCATCAATAATTAACGTTTGAATTAAAGCTCGATCAAAAGTTAAATATTTAACTTAGTTTTATTCTTATTCAATAATAATTAAGAAAAAAACAATATCAGTATTCCGAATATGGAGCAGAGCCCCTTCATGCGTCCTCAACAAAAGAAAAACTGCTTATATGAAATATTTCGGTAAAGATAATTGGAGTCTATCTTAAGAACGACTCCCAATTCAATCTCAGCTGTTGTATGATCTTTTGACACTAAACGTTAAGTGCTAAATTGCTCTTTCTTCTCTAAGTAAGAACAGATCCAACCTCACAATCCAAAACTTCCGGTCTCTAAGTCACGTTCATACCGTCACCTCTAGAATAGAAAATCGAACTCACAATCTGTCTGTCACAAAACTTGTAAGTGTACAACCAGACGATCACAGCCCCTCCCTTCCCTCCAAATCGATAAAACTTAGTTTCCTAGTCTATTTAGCAATAAACTCGATGTTTAAGGATTTAATATTGCAGACAATAGTTCAAAATACAACTGCGATTAATTAGATTGTAGTGGAACTGCAAAATCGGTTATAGTAATCTGCTTAACAACGCTTAAAAAACAACAAATTAAACTCAGTTCGACATCCCGATTAAATCTGTTTTCAAAATTTGCAACTTGTAAAATGTTTTTTTCTCAATTATCCTTGAGCAATAAGAAGCATTTATCCGAACTTTATAACGCAGTTCGTACTTTTCGCAACACCACGTCTCGAGCCCCGCAAAGAGTTTTATTAGTGGTTGATTAAATTTAAAGAGCTTAAAATACCTGAAGCTCATTTCCATCTCAAAGAACGCGCAAAATCCGTAACGCTTCCATCTTTCCCCTCTTTATCTATTTCACATCTCCTTTGTGTGCTCTGAAATTAAAACTCAATTTCAAATTTAATGCGCTTATGAGCGTCGGCAATGCATCACCCTTACTGAAATTCACGGGTGCAATTTCGTTTTGCTCTGGCGTAACAAATTAATTTCCGGTAACCCTGTTCATCGCCAATCGATACGTCTTATAATTGCCGTCAATGTGTCACAAATTTCACATATTCTCTTCCCCTCTCTCCCTCCTAGATGACCGACGGGGAGATAATTAAAATAGCTCGCACTGTTCCCCGAAGTGGCAGTTTTAGAGGGAGAGAAAGGGGGCTTAGAAGGGGGGGAGGCTAGAGCAAACACAATGTATGCCCTCCCCCACTTTAGCTGGATTGTTCATCTCTCGCAGAATTGGCACGAGGTGGAATTATGGCGAATATTTGCCTAATCTAGCACCTGTGAGAAGTGACTGTGTGGACATCAGAGAGGTATAAGCAAAGACAAATTATAGAATAGATTCAAAATGAAGTTGAGACTTCAGTTTAGAAAAGAGGATTTGCAACTGTTATTCGTTGTTTTGAAGAAATAATTAAATAGACCTGATATCAGTTCAGGAAAAACATCTGTCAAACTCAAAAAAATGAGACATGAATTATTCAATATATATTCGTTTATATTTATACGGATAGAGAGTGAGCACTTTATATCTTTTTTTCAGTATCTAAATAATTTGTCTTTATCAATGCTCCATTTTAGAATATTTTTCTTGAATATTCATCTCTAGATTCATCTCTAGATCAGGGATTTTATTTGTTTTCCAAAAAATGTTGCTTCCTTTTCCCTCAGTTTCCTCCCCCCCCCCTCTTTAATTTCTGAATTTTTTTCATCTGTTTAAAAATTCTTTTTGTTAAAATTTTAGCTTGAATTTGTTTTTCTTTATTTATTTTTTTTTCTTTTTTGAATACAGTAGATGCATGACAAAGTCACACACTTTACAGTTGGTGGGTCTTGAGTTAAGGTCTTGATGTCAGCTTAAGGTATAATGTGAGTTCCAACTCAATGGTTCTCAAACTTGTTTATTATCAAAAACCCTTAACTGCCAGCAAAGAATGACCATACATTTAAGTCTGATATTCAAAATTTACTTATATTTATTTATACATGTTCTTTCCTTTATCTTTTTGCACTGCTCCCTTGCATTTTAAAAGGTTTTTAATTCCCCCCCCCCCAGTGGTACACATGCCTTAGTTTGAAAAACTACAGTTTCAATGGATTTTAAAGTTCTATTCTGTAGAGTGGTAAAGTTTTGGGAAGAAAGTACCAACTCAAGAGCTTTTATTAGGCCAGAGGAGTTCCGATACCAATGTCTGGTGTACAGCTTTAATGTCATACTTTTGATAGTAATCAAAATGCATTCATAATCCAATTGTTGTTTTCATGTGTTTACCTTTTTTTATTTGTATTTCAAACCTTTTTGATGAAATGCATCCTTTAATTTTTTCTTCTTAAGCTATCTCATTTGAATTCTTGAATTTTTCTTTCATAAAATTCTCAAGTACTTCTTTTTAATTTTTTTTGAAACATACTCCATATATATTTTCTTTTTTTGAATACATTTTTAATTCTGAATTTCTTCGTTATCTTGAATTTACTTTTATTTTTTTACCCCCCCCCCTTTTTTTTTTTCTTCTTCTTTAAAAACTTGAATACAATCAACCTCATACATAAATATTTGCAGAGATATAGGAAGAAAACTTCAGAGCTCTTCTCCATTTAATTACGGGTCTAAATTATACAAATCCCAACCTAAAACGCGTTAATTTCGTCTATATAACCATCAAATAAACTACAAACACGCCGTAATTAACTTTTCACAAAGACAGGACAAAATTAATTGAAGCAGTTAAGCAATTTACTTAAGCCTAAATAAAGGACTACAAATTAAATTCTTCTACAAACACAACACACACGCTCTAAAACTAACTGAATCCAAAAATAAAGTAAGTAAAGCCCGAGTAATATCTAAAATTACTCTTTCCTCTTTTACAAACGTTTATTTACTTACCGAAGATACTTTTAGCGAAATTAACACATTTCCATTATTTGGAAGAAAGTTTCCCGTGACTATTATCAACCGTAATATAACGAAATAGACCCACTTTTGTTGCTATAATGCCCTTTCCAAAAGATTAATAATAAATAAGAGAGAAAAAAAAGAGGAAAAAGTGCTATCATCGCGTAATAATAGCTATTATTCAGATAGAAAAGGAAAAGGGGGAATGTTTGAATTTTTTCCCCTCCCTCTCTTTCTATCTTATCTTCTGTGTTGAGAATCCTTACTTAGCAGAAAATACACACACGTCCTATGTCATTAATCTTTCTTTGTAAAGTTTGCAGTGAAAGAACGGGTGAAAATGCTTTTGACTCTTTCGTTGTAATTAAAGTGGGCTAAATGTAAATTTATCTTCGTGTGTTTTCCATTGCGGTTTGACGTGGAACGTTTCCGAGAAAGAAGATAAAAAAGTACACAAGAGAGGAAAGTTTTACTGGAGAACTTTTATACACAGGAGTTATAGTAGAAGCGAAGGGTCAATTTAATTTCTTCGCCTTTGCCTGTATTTTGCATTTGCCAAGAAAAATGTTAGGTACAAGAATTATAAAAGAAGATAAGTGATTAATGATAGATTTATAACATTTTGTTCCTTTAAATTCTTTTCTTACAAATTAAAATGAACCATGAACATTTATCTATAAAGTCAAATATTCGTAATTGGAATATCAGAATTTATTCAAGTTATATATTTACAGTGGATTGCCAAATTAATCTGAACAGTCACATATAACATGTTTTCATATTCTGACCTTTTAAGTACATTTGACGCAATCATAAGTGGTTCAAATGGCTTAAGGCTATATTTTTTTATGTAAATCAATTTTACGAGTATTTTATATAAATATTTATCGATTTTTAATATGGGTATCTATTTATTTAGAAACAATGTTTTTATCTTCAGTATTAAATTTTGTAGAATTATAAAGGTTAATTATCGTCGAGGGATCTTAATCTAACCATTCTATTCGTTCTATATGCTAGCTTCTAATCAAGGTTCCCCTTCAACGATTAGCCAATAAAGAACCTTTCCTTACGAGAAATCATACTTTCCCCCAGAATTTTCTCATTTTATTGCTCTGCAATTATGAGCCTAGGTGCAGATATTTCTCTCTGCACGGAAAAAATCTTTGATAAAAACGCTTGTTTTGCTGCCAGATCATTACCAAAGGAAGATAACAGGTAATTCCGGTGTTCCCATATCAACAAAATAAAGGTTAAATTGGATAAAAATGTGACACTTTTTCTTGAAACTAAAAGAGAATCGAGACGAGTAAAAGGTAACAATACCTCGTTTTGACAGAATTGCTAAGAATATTTGTTTAGAAAATAGAAAAAAAAAAGTAAGACCAGATTAACCCAATTGAACTTATGAATTCATGGGTTAGCAGTCAGAGATTTGTCCAGTTCGGGATTTGATTACATCAAGTTGCAACACGATCTCACGCTTTTCCTCTTTCAACTAACCTTTTGAGTTACTTCCTTGCGTTATTTTAAGTGAGCAGAGCCTCGCTTTGTGAAAAACCGAGACTTTTGTAAATTAGTGTTACTATATTAAAAGTGTAGTGAATTAAAAAGTATCACATAGAGGAATTAGAGGAGGGAGGTAGAGGCATTAGCATGATGACCAAAAGAAAAAAGATAGCGAGGCGTTGTGCACACGATACGGGAACAAGAACGTGAAAGTGTTCTTCCAAGTATATTCCTGATTCGGATCCAGTTTTATAACAAGCTATGATATAAGTTGATATTTTAGTTATAATTTTTATTTAAGACTAGAGTTCACATTTCTGTCCACATTCGTCATAAAGTTTTGATTCTTAGATACAATAAATATACTTAAATTTTTGGCAGTTTACTTTATCCTTCTCGATAGCTCAGAATCGTATTAGCAAATCAAAGGAATTACAAGGTTTCATTGAGTGGAAAAGAGTTAAATCAGACTGAACATTTAAATATCTACATGTTGTTGCGTAAAAAAATTAAAAATAATGATATCAATACAAATTTTGTCTTAGTCACTTGAAGGATCAATATACTAAACACTTTCCAACATAAAATAGAATACATAAAATAGATTTCTATTATGACTAACTAAAGTTAGTCATAATAGAAATCTATTTTATGCGTATACCTAAATTTTATTCTAACTAAAGCATAATTCGTTTTCAGTTTCATTTCCTATGAGATAAGAAAGAAGTAAAAAAAAAAAATCGGAATTTCATTTTTTTTCTTTTCTGAAATAACTATTATACTTAAAACACTCTAATTAACATCTTTACAACTATCATATATATACTTAAGCACATTTTAAATTTAAATTTAAGATTTGTTTTATTTTAGTGAAACACAGCGATCACAACTAAGTGATGATATTTCAAATTTTCAGCAAAATATGAATGCTAATATTTGCAGTAATTGGACAGTTTTAAAGACTAAAACATCTGTTATGACCGATAATCTTCAAGGGATCATGTTGGTCCATGAGAAAAATAATCCATTAACATTACTCCAAGATTATGTTGGCAGTAATTGGATAATTTTTAAGACTAAAAACCAGTTACGGTCGATAATCCTGAAGGAATCCTGTTGATTTTTGAGTGACAGAAAAAGTCCATTCATATCACTCTAGGATCGCATGATTTTTAAGAAACGATAAACCTGTGACCATAAGTCAATGAACAAAAATATTACATAAATAGCAACACAATAGTTTAAATTTAATGCAAATAGTTCCAGTGAGAGTGATTTAATTAATCTTAGATCTCCAGGATCTTAGAAATTTAGGCTCTTTATATTTTTGCGTTTTGAGATAATGGAAACTATTTTTAAAGATATATTTAACTTCCATAATTTAATTTAAAATGAAAATCTCTAAATATTTGATCATCAGTGCTGATGAAATTTAGATACAATTCTAACTCACTTTGAAATATTTCTATTATACTAACAAAAAAATATTTTAATCAAAACAAACGGTTAACATTTTATTCTTAATTAAATGTTATTAGTTTTTTCCCCTGAAATAAAAACACTGTAGCAAACATTTTTTACGTAAAATAAAAGAAATTAAAACCCTTCCTAATAATGATGCTTAGAGTTTTTCGTTTCCACACGCGGAACTTTAACGCGGAAACAAAAAGTTCATTCATTTGAATTGAAACAATGGATGTTATTTACGACTCAGGAAATTAACTGAATGGAATTCTATTATGACTAACTTTATTGTTTTTTTGGAGATCTCTTTTTTAAATAAGGTATTAATCTAGAATTAATAGAATCAAAAGAAAGATTTAAGCTTTTTGAAGGGAATTATGCACTTAAACTATTATTGTTTGTGCATTCAATTAAGTTCGAAAAAAGAAACCCTGAAAGTATTTTTTCATGCGTAAAACGAAATGATTTCTTTTTGTTTCTTTCAAATTAGTAGAATAATTTCATTTTCGTTTTCTTCAGCAAAATATGAACAATGCAGATTTGGGATTTGATAAAAAAAAAATATTTCTTTCCTTTATTAATTTAGTTATTTGAAATTTTGAATTTACCGCATTTAGTTAATCAGGAAAGTGTTTTTGTAGTTTTTTACAATTACGATCCTCTTCTTTTTTAAATACTTAATTTAATTTTATATTCAATGAAACTATGATTATGCAACTATTTTTTTTTTAAAAAAAATGTATTTATTACATAACATGAAATAAATTGCGTTGAATTTTTAATTACTCTAATGTCTCACCTTTTTGTATTGTTTATGGAAATGCTCGTCATCGACTTTCAATTTATATGAAATTTCCAAATATCTCCTTTTCAACCCCCCCCCCCCAAAAAAAAAAAAAAAAAAAAAAAAAAAATATATATTATGAGCAATATTAAAAATTGATATTCAAAATAACATTAGACATTTTTTTTAGAGTAAGCGAAAATGTAACTTAAAATTTGTTTGAGCTTCTTCAAAGACTTTAACATAGAAAGTAAAGGTCTAAGACAATCCTACCTCTGAAAGTGCAAACAAGTTTTTATAAAAACGATTTTTTTATATAGCGGTCGGAGAGTGAAAGTTTTCCGATATAATTTGAAAGACCGAAGAATATTGTGTTGGATATAATTTCAGAAAAAAAAGTCTGAAATTGTTAAGCGAAACTTGCAAAAATAAACCTAGTACTTAGTATAGTGTATCAATATGCAGAAGAAAAAAAAACATGTTTTATACCATTTCTCTGAAGAAAATTTTTTTTTCCGTTTTAGGAAAACACAAAAAAGAATTGTTATCTGAAATTACTGTAATTGGCAACCCGGAACGTGAAAAACAATTCTACAATTTTTCTATTATTGTTGAAGATGTATCCTCCAACCATATTGAACGTCCATGATATACAGTCAAAAATAATATTCTTCAAACGGACCAGCATAATCATTATGTAAATACTACGAAGAATTACTTGGATATTCTCACGAGTAAATCTGATCTATGCTAGATTGTGTTTCGTCAAGGACACGATAAGATCTATTTTAAAATAAACTTCATAAAAACCAAATGCAACCTTCTCCAACCGATTTAAATCTACCTGTTTGCCACTTACTGCTATTAACACTTTCGATCACAAAAAAATAAATAAAAAGAGCTACGAAAAGTTTATCTGATTCGTTTTCGTAGTTAATCAAACAAGAATAGCTAGTTTCAAAGCAATGGACTTTTAATGTTTAACATCCTGCAAAGGTTGAACGTATCATAGAAAATGCTGCGCACTATATCTGGAGATATATGACGAGGGAAAAAAAAACACCTATTCAAACAAAGCTTACCATACTCCTCTAAAAACCCTCTACCCCAACCCAAAAACATTAAGTACTGTGAAAATAAAATAAAAATTATTTTCAATTACGTAACTCACATAAACAATTTGTTTACGTACGAGGGTGGCTTAAAAATACCTGTTTTAAAGGCATAATATCATAAGGCACAGCACTGTTGCCATTATGTACAGTTATCTAATAAATGGCTCTGAAACAATTTTGGCACTGATTGATAGGGTAGTTTTGATTTATCATTCCTTTAATTGCAACTACATCGAGTTGTCACTTCCGATGAGACATAGATTCATCATTATTTACCAGAAACCAAGCAACACTCAAAACAAAGGAGGTCTTTTAATGAATAAGTTTCGAAGAGGGCGAAGATAGCCTCATTGACCAAAAAGTTATAACAACGAGTTTTGGGATGCAAAGTACATCATACTCATGCTCGTGTATCATCGTCTTGGAAAATCATCTTCTTCTAAAAGAAAGTGCATCATCTTAGAAAATGACAAAACAACCAATGTGTGATACTACCCAATTCTTATTTCTCGTACCTAGTACCCCATTTCTCATTCCTAAAACGCGCATTTTTTGAGCCACTCTAGTAAAAGTTGATGCCCATTCAATATATCATTGCTTCGATGTCTTCATCTTAACACAGTGCATGAATATGGAGGTATCGTTTGACTGCGACTCAAAATTATGAAATTCGTTGACTGTATAAAGCAGATTTTTGAAATGATCAGTCAGAAGTTTTGATATAAATAAAATATGATTAGATTATTTTTAACTAAGCTTTAATGATTATTCATTTATTTTATTTTTTGCCTCACGTAGTATTTCGAAAGGTTTTTTTTTCCTCCTTCAATTTAATGTTTATTCTTAAATGTCATAAAAATATTTATATATACCATGCTAAAATGTACTGCAGTAAGTTTCTGCGTTCATAGCAGCAGAATAATTAGTCAGAATTTTAAAACAGAAAATTAAGAATAAAGAGCAGCTTTAATTCAATCTTCTGGTGCCGAAACCAACAATCTTGAGAAAGTTTCACTTTCTAATAGTAATCTTATATGCAACTAAAAGATTGAAATGAAATAATAAACTAAAATAAATTTAGTAAAGTAATAGTAAATTCAAACAAAAATAATAATACCAAATGCAAGAAATGAACCAAAGTTAACGCAAGAAAAAAAAGGAATTTTAAAAAAAGTTTAGCTTGGAGTATTATTAATTGGAAAAAATAATTATCAATTAGAATTTTTAAAAATCATTCATGTATTAGATTTAATATTAGTTTAAAAATGAAACGTAGGTTAAAGTTTGCTACATTTAAGCCATTAGGAATTACTGTCAAAACTAAATGCTTAAATCACTCGATGAAACTAAGGAGAGAGAAAAAAAAAAGCTTAATTGTAATAGACTCACCTGTGTCTTCTTTTCTTCTTTTTCTTTTTGTTCATAGAATTCACGTCCTCGCCTAATCCGTTCTTAGTAAAATCTGCACCAAGAACTGTAAAGGAACGAGGGAAAAAAATCAATTATAGAGCCAAAATCATTTTATAATAACGATCAACAAGACATTTTAAGTTAATTTAATGTTGTAAATGGTTCTCGTGCATTTCTCTAAAACTTGCCTTTGAGGGTATTTTACTTCATTATTTGAATTGCGAATATCTTCCTATGAAACAACCATGACTTATGTAAATTAGCGTTACTATTTAAGAAGTGTAGTGAATGAGATAGAGAAATTGCAGACACATTACAAGTTATAAGTAAAAGGAGATAGACGAATTTGAGACATTGTTGAGCAAACAACAAAAAGCAAAATTTGGAATAATAATCTGACGCTTGTAGTTTTATTCTCTATACAGTTGCAGAAATACTTTGTATGTTACAGGGAAAATATCAGAAAAACAGATATATAATATTACATTACCAAACACATTATCTTAGTAAAAACTTAATATATTATACATTTTTATAAAAGATATGGAGTATAATATTACCAATAATACAAAAATTATGATAAATTATTTTACAAATGATGTAATAAAAATAATTGTACGATATATTGTTCTTATTAACCGTCGAGGAAATATAATTTGAAACTCCTCGCTTCACTAGTAGTGTAATGAGATTTCATCAGACTTGTTTGTTACACAAGAATTATCATCAACGGAATAGAATTTCGTCATTCCTTATTTATAATTTCTTATTCCGTAAAGATGAAAATTTAAGACTTTTAAAGTAAATCACAATTTTGATATAATTAAGCAATTGTTTCTTTAAAAAAGCACACATACCCATTTCCAGACAAAGCAAATTAAGAATTGCAATGCCCTTAAATTTCCGATTTTAGCATCAAATTTAAAAATGGGAAAGAGAATTTTAACTTATTGATAAAAACAAAAACATAAATATAGTGTGATAATCCAACTACGAAATTGAAATACTTCAATAAAACCATTAAAATAACTGGAGTGTTTTTAACATGAAAATTTAAAGCGGAAGTATATTCAAATAGCGCATGATTCTTTAATCATTATTAAATCAACAGATGTGAAACCTAAAAAAGCTTTTTTTTTATGGCAGAATTATTTTGTATAAAAACTAGATCCCAATCAGTTATGCTTCTCATGTAGTCGTTTTTAACATGGGTGACGCTATTGGGCTATTCGCTGTTTTCTCTTTACTAACCTTGAGGAGTTTTAATTAAGATTGATTGCTTTTTCTAAACAACTTTTCCCCAACCAAAAATAAAACATGAATATTTAAATTATAGGCGGGTAGAAATAAAGTGAAGCGAGGGAGATAAGAAGTATATAAACTAAGCTTGAGACACGCGATAGTGGTCGAGTGGTTCTAGCGTTTGGTAATTGTTCCAGAGTCGAAGACGGGGTCGAGAATTGCTACAAGTTATCGATGGCATAGTAAAGCTTAGATGTCGAGACAGCCTCAACTCTTAATGTATTGGTAAGACTCTGTTAAATTAGATATTGGTGGAACAAGTGAATATACCTAAGGCGATATTTTGGGAGAGTCGATATACATTTGTCGTTATAGTAGTAAGTTGTTCAATAAATATAGTGTGTGAAACTTGTCTAAGGTCTTCTTGAACGACTTATTGACTCTTAGTGTTAGTATATTGTGTTTAGCTATGGCACAAGAGGCGAATGGAAATAGTATTTCGCCACACATGTTGATATGATTAACATGTTGACAAACAGATCGCGTATTCAATTATACTTTTCAGCAGCCAAATAAGCTATTAATTTATTCAACCGCAAAATTTCGTAACTGATCCCTTTTCAAAATTTTATCGTAAAAGTTTTTGCGTTTATGTTTGATGTCTGTTTAATTTTCAAAAATATGCCATAATAAACTTCTTCATTTTTCTTTATTGTAAAAGTTTTTGCGAATATGTTTGATGTCTATTTTTTATTGGATTAAAATAAAACATGTATAAATAGTTATCGTTTGTTTTAATTTTAATTACATTTAGTTTAAAATATATTCAATTTAGTAATTTATTGTTTGCTTTAATTTTAATATCTGAAAAGAATATTATTGTCCATTTTAATATTTTATCGTTTGCCTTAATTCCTATATTCAACCAAATAATTTAATAATTATTAAAACAAAAGTTGGCCCCTTTGGTGATTAAATCTGTTATTTGCAAAACTTTGCTTGGAACAATTTTATAAACCACAAAAGAAACTATTAAGTCAACGACATAATGGTCACCAAAACCCTTTTCAAATTAAAGTTTCCTGAATATCTTTTCTGGGCAATCAATCAATCATTCGATCAAATTTCCGTACTGCTGTCCCTTTGGTGACGAAACCAGCTTCTTCGTAACACATTACATTGAACGATATATTTTTTATTGTGTATTATAACTACTTACATTGTGAAAAATTATTCATGTATAAGTATTAACTGTTTTTTGTTATAAAGTAGAGGAATTTTATTTATATTATTTATGTTTAAAATACAATCTATGTTCATATATATTTTAATCAATGTAAACAAGACTTCAATAAAATGTCTTATTACTGTGAATTTTTATTTTATTTTCCCGGTAATTTACCTGCATAGGGTTTTGTTTGAAAATTTTATTGCATTTCCAGTAGTAGAAAAGAATGGCAAATTTGCAAACAGTAATACTAATATGACTTGATATGGAATATGTTCAATTATTACGCAAATTTAATTTTAAGCAAATATTTCTAAAATCCAAGTCCTGGTTGTATCAAAACTGATTGATGCGATTATTCTCCTAACCACATTGAAAGGAACTTCTTTTAAAAGAAATGTTTCAAGAATTTTAAGGATCGTGAGAGAAAATAGAGGTTAATAAATTTATATACAGTAGAGTAAAAATTATCCGAAACAACTGGAAATAGGAAGAGTTCAGATAATCAATTTTTCAGATAACCAATCATTTACGGGGAAAATTATATCAGTGTTATATAAGTAATTGAAACAAAGAAACAGTGATATAGAGGGATGAAAAGTATATATTTTCCATCACAAGTCTTACAAATTACACAGAAATCTAACTAGTCTAGTTCGACAAGCTTAGATGACCAATAAAGAAGACCAATATATCAGGCTAAATTTTTCAATTTGATGACTAGAACACTTTCGGTTCACCGACGTTTTGGATGATCGATGCTATGCTGTACATAAATCTATTTTTTGGATTCCTATTTATTGAAAAATTAAAATAATATATCTATCCAGATAAATGCTTACTTTTATTGCAAGTTTTACTTTAATCCTTGCAAACCTTTAATGTAAAGTTTATTTTAAAATCAAAATATTTTTCTTCTACGCAAGTATGGTGCTATAGTAAATTGTTACACATTAAATCTTCCACAAAAGAGGGTTAAAAGAAAGTCGGTTTTATTTCAAATTCGTGTACCTTCATCGCGCATATAATTAACTAGCGTCGATATACAACATATCTTTTTCGCAGGTGTAATGCAAGGAACGAAAAGTTCTCTAAGGAGAAAAGTAAAAGGAGATGAAAAAAAGGAAAAAATTATATATAAATATATATCATATTGGGGAAGGGGGGGAGGAACTTTTAACCTTCCAACGAGAGACCAGAAAATATGACCCTGCGGAGAGGGGGTCCATAAATTGCGCCCTTCATAAGCCCCGCATTCCACACCGCCAAAAATGAAGCCCCATCTCCCCAACACACAGGGATGGAATTCAAGCGCCAAGGTTTGCCGCACATTTTCGAGCCTTGGCGGGGCACACTTGGCGACAGAATTCACACCAAACCGAGATTTTTACGAGTGTACGCAAGACGTGAGCAATTATAAAGATAATTATATATAAATGAATAGTGCTTGTGGTAGGAGGGGAATTTGTGAGGTAAATTTTTAACAGTTATATTAATCGTTTTCTAATTAAAACTTACCAGATACGCTAATAGTACTCTTTGATTTGCATTGATATAAAATTATACGATTTTTTTTTCAAGACTTATACATTACTAAGCAATATAGATGTTGTATAATTCTAAACTGCTCACAGACATCAGTAATTATGTCGTTATATTATAAATAGAACTTGTTCATAAGGCTGACATGCCTTTTTCTTATCCCCCCCCAATCTATTATTTTCCTACTGTTTATGAATTTTATTTTAAACTGGTTTTATTATTATTATTTTAATGAATAAGAAAAGGTATACAGGGTTCTCACTCGCATTTTTCTGTAACTAGCCTTTAGGGCTTGTTTACAACTTATTTCAAATAAGAACTTCGCCATGTGAAAAAATTGTGACTTTTGTAAATTATGACTGCCATTAGAGGGATCGGAGGTATTAAAGAGAGATACCAGCAGACAGAGGAATTAGCGAAATTGATGAATACCCTCAATGAGTGCGAGCAAGTGTGAAATATACCTTCCTCGAATCCCAACACTAGAAGTCAACTGGAATCAGATCCAGTTTACTTCACCCTACTATTTACTGTTATAAAGATAAGTAGAGTTCTCAATTATAATACTTGATTAAGGGGACGCGATTAAGCAAAAGCTCCCTACTAGTAAATTGTTTTGATTTGGCACATTCTAAAATAGAATATATTGACTAAGCATTTGGGAACCGACCTTTTTTAGAATGATAATATCTCTTGATATTGATAACGACTTCCGTTTGTTACAAAGGGAATATATATATATATATATATAACCAAAAGAAACTTAATATTAATTATTTTTCTTATAATTTTATAGTGTTATCCCCATATACCTCAAGCAAACAATTTTTTGGGGAATTCCTCGTATTCGCTTAACAGTAAAGAATAGGACCCAAAATTGGAACACTTTTTTTCGGATAAAAAAGAGCTCGAACATTAATTTTATATTCTGACTTTTCTATTCTTTAGAGAATAGCATATTTTATAGTACTACTCATTTCTATCCCATTCAATCCTTTTTTTTTTTTTTTATGTAAAATGTTCTTCATGTTTCATCTCGAATAGAGTAATATCCTAATTTTGGAATGTTCCTAAAATTTAAGGGGAAAAAAACCCTTTTAAAGGAGTATTTTCTTAAGAAAATCTTTTTTAAAAAAACAAGACTAAATTTAAATTTTTGTATTCTTTAAAATTTCTTTATGTACTTAACATAGTAAGGAAGCTCCCTGGAAAATAAGGAAAGTTTTTATAAATTTATGTTTAAACATGAATGCCAAATTTCTACTCAAAAGCAAACGAATTTTCTTTGAAACTTTAAGAACTATTTATAATAAATAATTTTATGCATAAAATAGATAGATTTTTTCAAAAAACTTCATTCATTTTATTCATAATAATTAGGTTTTCTTTCTGTTATTTAAAATTAATACGTTTTTTTCATTAAGTTATTCTCTAACAAATTAAAATTTTCTTCAATAAACTGTGATTGATAATATTAAAAATTGTTATCGTGCTTCGCTAGTTTTTGAAAATGTGTTATATTTTTCTGAATCATTTTAATTTTGCGACCGATATTATTTTTGTGCACACTAAGCCATTTGAAAGACTTTTAATCTATTTTTAGGAAGGCAATACTGATACACACTTACTTAAATCATGGCTAAGACCCTAAAATTTCGATTAAATATTACAAATCGAATACGATTTTGTCATGCTTTTTTTTTTTTTATAAAAATGCAAACGGAAAAAAAAAAAAGTTTGTGTATCTACATAAATTCTATCTCATTTCAAAATTACTGCTCATCACTATAAATTATGTGTTTGGCGAATTCATAACTCGCCAAATCCTCCAACCCCTATCACCTCAGCCCTCTCATTGATGTAATATTCAAGCCGAAGAGAGGGAGGGGGTGGTTTCTTTCATTCATTGCCCGATATTAGGCTTAGTGGCTAAGGCACGCCAAGAATTTCCCAAACCCGTGGCGTTAATTAAATTACTTGGCCATTAGTAAGTCAGCTGAATTAATGGAATATTTGGGATCCAGCCCTTAGAACCGGACATCGCGGTATGCCAATGCAGTCCACTAAATTAGCGGATAACTCGGAACGACGGGGGGAAGGGGGCTTTTTGAAATTCACGGAGATGGAATTTGTCAAACTCTCTCTCTGTCTCTCTCTTCAGTGCATGAGTTCGTCTCTTCCTTTCTCTCTCTATCTCTCCCAGTCTCTCTGGAAGAAGTTGTCCCACTCTTAAGTTTGAAATAGGAGTACTGTTGATGATAGGTTTTTTTTTAACGACTCTATTTCCTTCATTGGTTCTGTAGCTGTGTACGAAGAATCAGGGTTGTTTTCAATTTGGAGGATGCTGACTTTTATGACTTGCTTGGTTTGAACTATGTGAATGCTTATTTCAGCATTTCTATACAGTACACTCACATAATGCGAATTAAAGCCACATTTAATTTTGAAATATCAACTATAATTTTTTTTTTAATTCTGAAGGAATATTTTTCTAACAACAGTTGCCGGTGAGTTGTGGTTTCAGGGCACATTTTCACACAAGTTAGTGATATAACTAGCATTATGGGAATTACTGCTTGTTAAATCTGAGTCATCCTCATTCACACAGAGTAAAATGAAAAGTAAGGTAATGAAGTATCAACTCAAATGTCGTTCTCGACATCTGATCATAGTTAATTTAAGATTTCTCTCGCCAAAAGGCCGGTGAAATATTAACTTAAGACAACGATGAACAGAAAAGGTTTGCTGGTGGATAAAAATAAGCTATTAATAATTTATGTGTTCTCAGACAATGGTCTCGCAGTTCTAAGCAAAAGTCGCCAAAAAAGGACGATCTCGTCATCTGAGTGTGACTTAAAATTTCTTATGCTATTAGATGTTTTATGACCTTAAAATAGGGCAGGTATAGGTAGCAGGAAGGGTTAATGAATCATAAATGGACAGTATTGTTTATACTGAATATGTTTTAGATTTACAGTGCGTAACATGAAACAAAGAACATTTAAAATGAATGATTATCTGTTTAATTATTTTTGGGAAATAAAATACGATCTTTGAAATAAAATTTAGAATGAAGCGTTTCTTTGTCATTGATCAACAAGAAGGAAAGTTGTTTTATAAAATAAAAGTACAAATTCTAAGATCGAGGCTAGCGTCTGAATTACCGCTGGCTTGTATTTTTGAAAAAAAATATTTTTTAAAATTTTTAAGCTGTTATTGTCAGATTACAATACATTATATCAAACAAATTAACAAATGAAAACCTCAATTTGATCGTTCCCCCCCCCGAACATTTGAAACCTTTTAAGATATAAAATTTCAAAGCGGAAGAGATAAAATTGCCTTTAAGCAATTTCTTTAGAAGAAGAAAAACCAAACAAGAAACATTTCTTAAAAACTTTCTTCGGATGCAGTATACTGTATTATAATAAATTCAACAGTGTTTAATTTGAATGATATAATAAAAAAAAATGCTATGTATTTAATATTTGGTTTCTTCAATTCAGGATGACAGGTAGATAAAAACCTTGCAAATTTCGAAGTAAATAAACACTTATATCAAATTATGTACACGTAGCGGCATTTTTAGAGTTAATATAATAGGTTTACTCTGGATGATTACAGCTTTGTGAAGAAGAAAAATGTACAGAGATTTTGAAATGTTTTCCTCCGGTATTTTATTAGGGTACATTGTTGCAAGAATAAATAAGGAACTTTGCTAGAAACAAGCGGGATTGAAGAAGCCGAATAAATTTTAAAAAGTAATTTTTTAATAATGTTTATTGGATCACAAAAAATAGTCTGTGTTACATATGTTTTCCTTTGCTTAGTTGATTCTATTATTATTCATTGCAGGTGAAGTTTAATGCAAAAACATAGCCAAAAACACGCCATATATATATATATATATATATATATATATATATATATATATATATATACTGAAAATTTATGAAAAAATAATTTAAAATATTTAAAAAGACAAAAATCCAGAAAGAAATGTAAAAATGAAAGAAAAAATAAATGAAAATATGGAACCCAGCAAGTCAAAAAGCAATTTCGGGCTTAGGACCGAATAAGTGGGTTTAAACTAGTTTAATGGTACCAGCCTTCCACATTTGCGACTTGGTAGGCTGAATTGGGAAATCCAAATTACAAAAGAGTTCAATGATTAAAAGATGCAAAAAAGTTCAGCGATAAAATCTACAAAATTAAAATCTAAAATTCTAAAAAATATCAACAAATCAAAATATTAAAATTACTTACAAAAATTCAAAGAAATGAAGATTAAAATATATGAGTAGTAAGACGGAATTTTCTTTAAGCTTCAAGATGGATATCACATACTCAAAAAGAAAAAAATATAACTCGTCATCACCATATAAATTGAAAAAAGGATTTAAATCACTGTTTGATTGGTAATAAAGAGTAAAAGGATGCAAACTATTGGTTGGTAATAAGTTGTATGGTAAAGGAGTATAATGGTCCAGAGAGTGAGTAAAAATGTAAGCTGTGTAAATGTAAATAAATAAATAAATTCTTCACGGCTAGACCACTAACAAGCCGACGTATATAAGTATTTAAGAAATTTATTGGATAATCATGATCTAAACAGTTGTTGAAGAATTTTTTAATGTTATTAAACTTGTTTATTTTATGTGTGGTTAATTTGTTATTACGTAATAAAAAGTTTAATAAAATATTCCTATAAATAGATCTGTGTAGATTACAGTTCCGAAAAGGAATTTTGATTACATGGAATTTGAATCTTTCTCTTTTATCATAAATATTACTAATTAGTTTACTGTCAACAATTTGCAAATCAAAAACTAGAAATTCTACTGTATTAGAAATAAGATTATTTTTCAATAATTTGAAAATTATATATATATATATATATATATATATATATATATATATATATATAATTTTTAGGATTTACCAAGGTTATGCAATAATAAAAACATGAAAAAATAAAAAATTTACCTTCTGCAATGAAACTAAAATATACTAATTTTTATCATAATGAGTTTTTGATACAAAATTCCAATTGTGATCGAAAAATTATTGCGGCAAAATTTGAATTTTTTAAAAGCTACCAAATGGAAATCACAATATTCCATTTGGTAGCTTTTTTCTCCTTGGATTTGCATGCTGGTGTTTTCGACGCAAATTCCAGTTGTGATAAGCAATCGAATGCTATTTTGTTGGATATCTTCCCATGTTGGAATCAAGGACAATGAAACAGTAGATAGAGCTGCTAAATCTGGATGTAGCATAATCTCTCTCCCACCACTCCTTATTGTAATATAACAAAATATATTAAAGCAGCTATTCATTATCATTGATAAGATAAATGAAATCTTGAAACTCTTAATAAACTCATTCGTATAAAATCTACCATGCGATACAAAAAAAGCAAGACAAGGCTTGAATATAAAGTGGAAGACAACCAAAGACGAATAAGGAATATACGAGAGCGACTCAAGAAATACCCGTGTCAGGAATGAAAATTGGGGGTATGAGGAATGGGAAATAGGGTAACTCCCTGAAATACTGTTCATAGATTTTTGCCAGATGATGCAATTCACTTCAGTTCGTCATCTGTTTACATAAACTAACTTCGAGAAATCACTAGAAGAATGGAAATTGACAAAATAGAATAAATAGAACAAAATGGCGTGATAAAAATTAGAGCGAGCCTCGCACATTAATCATTTCATTTATCATACACGTAAAATAATCTTCATAATCTCGCATAATTAACGTTTATTAATATAACTTATGTAATTTTGTCAATTATGTTTCCTCAACAACAAGAAGTAAAGAATGTGATTATTTGTGTACCTTAATTATATTATTTTATAATTTTCTTGTTAGTTGTTTCCCCGTGTTTTGCAATTGTCCCATATTGGACTAAATTTAACATCTACCAAGTATACCACGTATTCTCAGTGATTACACCCTGGTTAACATTACTCTAGTGGTTTAGTACTAGTTAAATACTTTATTTTAACAAGAACTTGTCAGCATTGTAGACACGTCATGCAGTTATGGAAAATGTTAATATATTTTAAAATTATATTAATGTTTGAATATTAGCAACTTCATTTTAATCATAATGCCATGCATTCGATAATATGGTTAATGTCATTTTGAGTTGTGTTGGAGTGATATAGTCATAATTATGATGATATTTCGCATTTAAGCAGGTATAACATTATATTACCTTTATATAGGTATACCTTTAGCAGGTATAACATTAGAAAGATTTTATTTCTTTTATTTCTTGATAAAGAATAAGACAATGAGAGGAAATAATAAACGAATTTATTTTGAAGAATTTTGTTTGCATGGGGTTTTGTACTTTTTCACGCATTCTATAAAACTGCTCAAAAAATAAATTTCATGAATGAAAATTTATTCATGAAATTTATTTTTTGAGCAGTTTTATAAATTTCATGAATAAATTTTTATTCATGAAATTTATTTTTTGTGCAGTTTTATAGAATGCGTGAAAAAGTACAAAACCCCATGCAAACAAAATCCTTCAAAATAAATTCGTTTATTATTTCCTCTCACTGTCTTATTCTTATTCTCATTGTCTTATTACATTAGGCATAATTCTACGTGTCAGCTACATCTATGAATTGAATAATTTGTTTTTGTTCATGAGGATTAATTTTCAGATGATATAATACATAGTGAAGTTCAGTTTATTACAAAATAGAATTTCAGTCACTTGTCCATAAATCATATAAAAGTAAGAAAAAATACTTTATATTTTTATGGCAGGGCGTTTGACTTAGAAACTTTTTATTTGAGAAATTAAATTGCATTTAACTATTTTTATTGAAAAAATTACTGGAGAATAAATTATTTAAAATTTGTTGACATACGAACTGAACATATTGTAATCTAAAAATGTGCATTAAAACTTTTCACAGCAATTTAATACTGATAAAAATAAAATATTTTGACATTGAATTGTTTTTTCTATTTTTTTTTTTTTATAATTCTATTTACATTTATTCAAAAATGATTGCTCCATTACGTTGCATATAATAATATAATCAGGTATATTTTTTTTTATTATTATTAAAGGGGAAAAAAAGAAAAAGAAAATGTTTTGAACTATATTTACATATACTTTAAACTTCATTTTATTTATAAACTTCTTGTAATTTCAAAGATTTATAAGGGTTTTTTCTTTCGGGGGGGGGGGGCCAGTGAAAGAGAAAATGTTGTTTTACTTTTTGCATTTTGTTCATTAGTAAATTAATCTCTCCCTCTCCCTTTGCATGATTAATTTTTCATGGATGTAAGGTAATTTTGAAATACTGAAGTTTTCTTTGAATTTGAACTATATTTATAAAAAAAGAAACCTTCACATATTTTCCAAGATATGATAGTATGACTGAATAAATAGCGTATAAAAAACTTCTTTAACAAATTTTCAGTGACTGTTAATTTTAAATTTTCTCATCCTTATTTCAATTCATAATAAGAGCAAAATTCTTAAATAATTTTAAGTTAATTTTAAAAATATTTCAATATCCATATTGAATTTTAAAATACAGTTTAATGTAAAATAGTTAACATTAGGAAATTAATTTTCATCATAGATTCAAATAAAAAAAAACTTTATAAGTTTCGAAAAGTAGAGAGAAGGGATATAATGAATTATTTCTTATCCACAACTTGATCTCAATAAATTATTCAGTAAAATATTTCATTCTATATGATATTTCATACTTCATCCTCTACCATTCAATTTCACTTGAATTATTTTGTACATTAAAAAGGCAAGCTATGGATTTATTAAATGTTTCTTTGATTCCAGAACACAGTTCATAAAAAATATGCCAAATAATTGCGTAAACTTATATTAATATCTGTACATTTTTCTGTCCGAAAAAGTGTTATGAGATAGATTATTATTTAATGTTATCCGATAATGACCTTTAAATTGTAATTTTATGAAAGGCATTCTATGGATAACCACATAAAAAAAAATTGAAATCCAATTTATTGCCTTTTTTATTAAAAAAAAAAAGTAATAAAACTATAGCATTTAATATTGCCTTAATTATCTTAAACTTTTGCATATAAATTTAATTTTTTGGAATTTTTTGCTATACCCCTTTTTTCTATAAATCATTAATTATTTAATTACAAAAAAAAATACAGAAAAAAAAAGGTTTTTAGAAAGAAAGGAAGATTTTTTTTATTCATTTTTTTTCCTCTGCTACCTGTAAAAGTATTTTAAATGTTTTTCAACCTTAGCATCTAAAATCAAAAAACGGGACACTAAAATGATGATAAAAATATTTTTAATATTCAAGAGAAAAAAAATTAGGAAGCCAAAAGGGGTTTTTCTTAAAATTCTTTTGAATACATTTTATTGTAATTAAATAAATATAAGGAATTATGAGATTTTACAAAAAAATTGTAACATTACCGTCATTTTTTAAAGATTTCAGGTAGATGAAAAAAGTAATTATTGAAAAATTTGATATCAGAGATTCTACTCTTACATTGTTATTGAACAATATTAAAAATAGAGCCGATACAGAAGTCTTTTTCTTACATACATTTACATTCCCATACATATTTTATACCCATACATACTTGACATACATTTTTATTACGTGACTTTGTGACGTTGGGCTATTCGCGATTATCTCTTCCATAACCTCGGGGACCTTTTAGTTATTTGAATTGAATAAGATTATAATTTCTTCCCAACCAAAATGAAACAACAATAGATAAAGATGAAGAAAATAAGTTTGATAGATGAAGAAAAAAAGTTTCAGGAATTGAATCAAAGATAGCGATGTATAAGCAAAATAGAATTTAAAAAAATGAGATGAGAGATAGAGGATAACGACAAATTGATAGATGGGTAGATTGAAGTGAATCATCGTAATTAATCGTTTGGATTGAAGCGACTCCTAGTTAAAGAGTAATATGGGTCGAACTTATGATAAACAAAAGCGTGTGAATCAGAACGTGGGATTTGGTAAGCTAGGATTTTATTATTAGAATATAAACAAAGATTAACCAAGTTAAGAGAGGGATTCGAGAGAGAAATATCTTAGATACTTGATGCTAAGGGCTAATAAATTATATTGTTTTTCTTTTATTATCTTCATTTAGAATTTCGAGCTTATTAACTAGTTAATTAGATTTTAACCCGACCATAGAGTAGAATAATGGAGGGAATATGACACAATTTCTTAAAAGCATTTAAAAAGAGAATAAATATATAAGCAAAGATATTATACTAATTATTCGTTCAAATTAGGCTTCCCCTCTCGTCTCAGGTACATATTTATATGACACATTGTATAAATTAGAAGCACATTTTCTTCTCCGATTCCCCCCCCCCCCATCATTTGATTGCTATGGTTTAGGGATTACAGCATCAAATTATAAACTCGATGATATACTAGTGGAATGGTGGGCTCTTGATCTGATTCCACAAACGACAATCGTGAAGAATAAGGAGGTAGATGCTCAGTAGTTTCTCTCTCTCTCAATAGGGCCTTAATATCCTCACATATAAAGAGTTCTTAGAATGTGGAATCAATCTGGATAACCCTTCTTCCCTTGACCGTGGCCAGAAATTACGAAACTCATCACCAATAACCCTCAAGCAATCCTTGAACGATGTTAATTCAGATGAACCAACCAGCTACTTTATATGAAGTTTGGAAACCACAAATTTAAAGCAAACTTTTTTCAATTTCACCAAGATAAGAAATATTAAACTAAAATTGAAAATTTAAGTTACATAACTGATACATGCTACGTGTTTTAAGTATCTAAACGAGTATCTAAGCAATAAAATGCGAAAAATTCATCATACGAATTGATGTAAAATCTAGATATTTAGAATGAAAGACTATCCATCGCTGATTGCAAACCGCTTGACCTTTCAAATATTATTATTTTCATTATATAGTAAATTAAAAATGATTAACCGTTTAATTATGCAATAAGTTTTGTTTCGTTGTGACGAAATATCATTATTGGCTAAGCAAAAAAAAAAAAAAAAAAAAAGACGTAAAAATAATGATTTTCAAAAGTATCGTAAGTCTACGAAGCACGTTTGTCATTAGATTAATAGCGTAATAAAATGAAGGGGAAAAAAATAGAAATCAATTGTCAGTCCTTGTAATGAGTTACAAGTTATGAAATTTCAGGATGTCAACAATGGTTTACCTTCTCATATTTGATTGGCAGGGGCAGATGTTGAAAGAACCAATAAGGAACAGTGAGTTTGCGAAATACGCTTTAGAGAAAATATGCTAGTCCTTGAAATCTGGTTTTAAGTAAAATTAGCTTTTCTTGCTGTCATTTCAGCTGATATTTAAATAATGAGGATTGCCTTTAGAAGGAAAGAAGAAGTGGGAAAGGAGTGGCAGTATGAAAATCGAGGCCTCTAAGCACAAACAACGTTCCGATCTTATACTTTTATCTATATAAGTAAACATTGTATAGTTTAATATTTATATAGAAACAGTGCATTTAATTAACTATAATGATCTTTAATGGTCAAATTATCAGATACGTCACCTCGATAAATGAATGGGACTTTTTGTGTCATTTTTATATGTTTGTTTACGATGGAGTACTGAAAAATTACTTGGAGCACCAAATTATAAAATATTCGGATTAGACACAAAAAGAGCAATACGTAAGAAAAATAAT
>BMAW01060826.1:142617-183286 GCA_019974015.1 Nephila pilipes
GGGGGCAGTTAAAAGGAATCGAAGAAACGTGATTTACTGTTGATTGTGTTATGTTTTTTGATGCTGTTCAATATTATATGAGATGAATTTTGTCACATCGCTTATGACACATACTAGAATCTCAATGTTTTCGAATGCCAGTAGCTGTAGAAATTTACGGATACTGATGTGGATGTATTACCTTCACTAACGGATGCATTGCCTGTATGTGAGAAATTGTTTTGTTTCATATGCTTGCTATATTTAAAACTAGTTATGTGCTTGTTTTGCTCTTTTTTATTACATTTTTTCTCCTTTCCTTTTGGCCTAAATAACATGTCACCAAATCGATTAAGGATTAAGGAAAACTGGAGTCAAGAGAATACGAAGTAGCTTTATTTCTTACTTGCATTCAACTCATTCCAATAGAAATGTAGATCTGTTCGTAAAAATAGTGAAATTATGTCTTTTTAACATGTGCTAACATATTGCTATTTTTTATAAAAATGGCGTCAACAAAAATGCTTGAGTATGGAATAAAGGATATTTAGTTTTATGTTCAAAGAATCGACATTATATTACATTGTGCGATTCTAATAACTATATTTAGTTTGCTTAAGGTATATTTACATTGCTAAGATATATTTAATTTAATATTTAATCAATTGCTTTTATTTTAATACTCGAACAAAATGTTATTGTCCACTTCAATAATTTATTGTTTAAACTATAACATTTAATTTAATAATTTAATTTTAGGATAGAATCGTCTGTTTTTATTCTTTTTGTTGTTTACATTGACGGCGTCGTTTCGTACTTTGGAATATTTTGCTTGTGAAAGTAAAAATGAATTAAGAATTTGAAGGAGATATTTTCTTTTCTTGACAATAATTGCTTCTATGAAGCCTGGGGTTCGGAAGTAAGATTACTTAACTCTAATTAATATTCATTTTGGAGATTTGGTGATATTGATTGATTGGGAAAATTATTACTACCGAAAAAAAAATAGGAATTTTTTTCGTCGAAGGAGCTCGCTACAATCCGAACAAATCTTAAAAAATGTTAGCACAGGTTGAAATGAAATCAGCAAAGCCAATTTCATTATTATTATTTTGATTATACTACTCTGTTTCACCTTAATTTGTCAGCATTAGAAAAGGCAGAAAATTGACCAATCCACTTGAAAAATAATTCTAAAAAAATTTGAAGTTTGAAACGGAATATATAAAATGATACCCAAAATTCTCTTAAATACATAAAGAGTAAAGATAACTCTACTAAACACATGTTTTGAACTTCATCACTATTTCTGTATGCAATAAGAACGGCTGTATTATCCTCAAAACAGCGCTATATCGCACATAGCATCTTTATTGAACAACCCTATGTACACTCATTACAAAAAGGGTTATCTTGTAACAATCTGGTCTTATTAGTAACAGCGCCATTCATCGGCGTAACATTCTTACCACATTGGTGAGTCATAATACTTTGGGGGTCGTAACAAGTACAGTTGACCCATGATTGGTAATGAGTTTAATATCTCTCTGTTCCAAAGCATACATTAACCATAAAAAAAAGTCAAATAGAAATTACATAATTTTTTAGAAATGCTTTCTTACATTTTGAGCAGCAATAAAATTGTCACTTCAGAGCGATTTATTTGAAACGAGAAGGGTATAACAACTTGATTCCAAAAACTATGATTGAGAGATTGACAAGTCTTGAAGTCAAGACTCGAGTTCTCTCTCCTCTCTCATTGAGCGCTATATAGAATAACAGGAAAAAGGTTGGACTTTCGTCAGTTAAAAACAATGACTTCTTAAGAATTCCAATTGTATAACAAATCTTTTAAAAAATAACATAACATTTGTAACAAAGCTACTCATGTTCCTTCCCTCAACTTTTTTTCCCCAATGGCTAGGGTTCTTTAGATAACCGGAGGGTATCACCTCGTAAATCCTCTCGCCTCCCAATATCTCGATGATTCAGTATTTCCATGGATATCTCCACAGGTACGCAAGTGGTATTTGTACACAGGCTCTTTTCTTTTTTTACACAGAGGGCAGGCAGCCTCGGTAAGAATGTCAATGCGATACAAATGGGCAGTAAGGCAATCATGTTCGGTAAATAGACGAAAAACAGCCACTGCCTCCCGTCTAGGTTTGTCAGATATATCTAAAAGACAATTATTTCTTCCATATTTGGTTTTTATTTTAGATAAGAGCTCATCCTGGTACATCGACCGCATGATTTGTTTGATAAATATTTTAGCTCTGAGAAAAGAGGTTTATCGTTTTGTACAGTTGATCAGCATAGCACCCTTTTTGGCAAGAAAGTCTGCCTGCTCATTACCATACAAATTGCAATATCCAGGGATCCACTGCAAAACAACACGCTTTTGATGAGACCTCAACAAAATTAGCAGCTGTTGACATTGGGAAATTTCTTTTGATTGTGGAGCTTGAATGGAACTAATGGATTGAATAGCAGCTTGGTAATCTGACACTAGAACTACATTTTTAATTTTACACAAATGGCAAGTTAGCTGTTTAGGTGAATTGTCTCTATTTCTCCATCAAAGGGAGTAATGCACTTTCCAAAAGGTGCATAGAAGGAAAATAGTTTTGAGTAAACACCGACTCCAACGTTCTGATGTTTTGAAAACTGTGAACCATCTGTATAAATCCGTAGTCACTCAATTTCAGGATATTTAGTCTCAATAGTCTCTAAGGCAATGCACTTTAGTACATCCGGAGCAGCATTTCTTTTTGATATAAGCTGAGTTAAATTCAAGCTTGTCTCAACGCTAAATAGATCCATGGGATTTCTAGGTTTTGCTAGTAGTTGTAATTCATACTGACAATCAAAGATTTGTCTAGGAGCTAAGACCCTCTGAACAAAACCATCTTGGATTTTGAGGTTTCTATTATCGAGTTGATAATCCCTCCAATAAGTATCTTTAAGTCTATTTAATTTTTCATAGAGTATTGAAGCTCTTTCTTGTATTACATTTTGAATGGACTTGTTGTTTGTTAAAAACATCATTATCTCAATAGGCATGGATTTCACTGCTCCTGTAATAAGTCTTAATGCTTGGTTCTGTAAGGTTTCAAGTTTTTTAAGCAGGGAATTAGAAACTATTATAAGCTGCACTATGTCAGAATTGGTAGCATAAAGGTTTTATAGGTAGTATTTATAGTGGATCGGGAGCTATCCCACTTGGCTTCAGCTAAAAGCTTCAAGATATTCAATCGCTTTGAAAAACGTTCCGAAACTGATTCGATGTGTTGTTTCCAAATCAACTTCCCATGAAACGTTACACCTAAATAATTAAAAGTATCTGTATTTGAAATGGCGTTATTTCTATATTTCAAATTGGGACAGAAAGGTTTATGTGTTAAGGAAAAAGATTGCATAGCTGTTTTATCCAAGTTAACAATCATATTATTTGCACCACACCACTCTGAAAGGACATTAAGTGCCTTGTTAAGTGTCTCTTTAATAAAAGTATCTGAATTTTTCTTGGATTCCTGGGTCCAGATCACTAAGTCGTCTGCAAATAAAAGACATTTAATGCCACTTATTGCATTTAGGGACTCAATTAGATCATTGATATAGATATTAAATAGTAGCTTACGGTTCCCTGTGGGAGGCCGGTTTGTAAATTGAAATATTTTGAAAATTCCTTTTCGTATTTCACTCTACATGTCTTCTGACCAAGAAAAGATCGAAACCAATTAAACATATTTGATGTAATGCCAAAATTCTGTAATTTCTGTAAGAGTTTTTCCTTCCAAATGGAATCATATGCACCCTTGAAATCAACAAATACAGCTGTCAGTATGTTTCTTTTATCCAATGCGCCTTTAATAATCTGATTAAAATTGGTAACTTCATCATTTGTTGATCTATTTTTACAGAAACCAGCTTGTTCCATGACAAGTAGATTATCATTCTCTAAGAACCAGTTTATCAAAAGTCTCTCCGTCGTCTTACCCATGATGCTAGTAAGAGAGATAGGTCTATAGCTACTAAGTAGTCTTGGATCTTTATTTTTCTTCAGTATTGGGTAATAATGGCTTTCCTCCATAGTGAAGGGACCAATTCAGTATCCCATATATGATTAAAAGCTCTTAAGGTAGTCTTTTTTGCTGCCTCACCTAGATGTCTAAGAAACTCCGCATGGATATTATCTTCGCTCGGAGACTTTTTAATTTTTAAGCATTTAAGGGCTAAGTCTAATTCCTATATTTTAAATTGAACACTAAAAATATTGTTTAGATTTGCTTCATTTCTTCTATCCCTCCTGGTTGATTCTTTTAAATTTTTCTTTAAAAACTTTGACATTTTTCTTGCAAAGATACTCTTTCTTTGAGTTTGTGCATAGTTGTTTCCAAAAGCATTTGCTATATCTCTGTGATAGGTCTGGATTTTATTTTTAATAGAGATTCGTTCTCGTTTGGACACTGTTTTTTTTTTATTTTTTATTCCGGATATAGCCAAGAAATTATAGACTTTTAAACTATCTTCCTCATAGTTTGCATAAGAAATAAAAAATTTCAAACGACTTCCGTTCCACATCTAAAATTGCTTCTAAAAATTCCTATTTGTTTCCTTCAAGAAGTTACGTCATTTGATCTTCTAGCGAGTTCAGCCTTTCTCCTAAACCTGTCACGTTTTTCCCGCAATTCAACAAGTTCTGAAGGCCAGAAGCATTTATAGGTTTCGACTTCGCCTCTAGGGATGCAAGTACCTGCACATTTTATGATAGCTCTGTTTATTTTGCGTACAAGCTTATCAGGGTGACAATCAAAATCCAATTTCTTCCCCTTAGTTTTCGGTCCAAAAGTTCTGTAAATTTTTTCCAGTTAGCTTTCTTGAAGTTCCAAGATACCTTTTGGTAATTGTTCTGAGCCATAGGGCTATGATCGTTAATATTGATATGTGCAATAACTTGTCTGTGACCCGAACCTGGGTCTTCAATAATTCCTCTTTTTGAGGAAATACCTATATCAGATGAAACACATAATAAGTCAGGAGTACTACAAGTTCCATTATAATGGAGAAATGTATGTGGATCACTAGCATGATATATAAGTTCAAGAGGGGTAGAATTAAGGATATCCTCAAGCTCCTGTCCAGCAGCATTCAAATCCTGGGCGCCCTGTCTTTTTTAATGAACATTAAAGTCGCCAATTAAGATTGTGTTTTGATCTATGGTTAAGATTGATAGGTCAGGCTTGCTAGCAGGAGGAATATAAATTGTATAAACCCTAAAGAGGCATTTATTTTTCCACGCATTAACTATAACAATTTCACTTTTATCTATAGTTTCTCCCATAGTTTTAACAACCTCAAAATCAATTGTAAGACCTCGTTTAATTCTGACCAAGATACCACTGGCAACTTGTCTAAATTTTGGTAGAAGATAAGTCATATACCCTGGAAAAGGGGGAAATTTCAACTGTTCATTAGTAAGATTTATCTCCATAATGGCAAAGACATCAACTAACATCTGGTTTTACTTCCTGATTTTATATTTAAATTTCCAACTCCTTTCCAACCAAATGAAACGTTAATTCGTTAATTTAGTTCCACGTAAGTTGTGTGGTGAATGAATTTAGAGATATATGTATTAATAGCAACACAAGATCTGATGTGTAATTAATAATGGGAGGCCGATTATATTTTTAACATGTAGTAAAAATCGCATACGGTTATCTGCAGCTGACCGACTTTGATAAGATATCTTTTAGGAAGTGATTTTATATTAAAAGAAGTCAAATGAGTTTATCGGGCCTTCAACCTCTGTATTTAAATTCTCTCGAACCCAAGTGAATGGGTAAGAGATAACTTTCCACATTTTTAACATCCTTTAAAATTGTAGCTGTGGTAGCTTAGTGGTAATGGTTTCAGACTCACGACCGGCGTAGTTTTTGTCGAGTCGTGGGATTGAGCTCTGATGCCACTAAAAACCTGCCACGTAGAATCTGATCGAGGTCACAAGCCCTCCCGATGGCGTAGTACGAAAGTTTGGAAAGGGAGGTGCCAATACTTGTCACTTAACCAACACTCTTCGTCTCTTGACTGAGGTTCAAAATTAAGAGAGAGAGAGAGAGAGAGAAGTATGTCACCAATAGTTTCCCCTTCTCAATACGACTTTAATAAATAATCACATTCCTAACTTCCACGTCATGTTACATGAAGACTTTGGTTCTATGAATTCTATGAGTAACTTTGAAGTTATTATGATGTCTTTCTCAAAGTTATTTAGAAGCATGATCAAGAGACGAGGATGTCCCCCGATTCTCCCTCTTACCTCTCTCTTCTAACGTCCTTGTCATAGACTTTCGAGGCTCAGTTCCATTTTTTTGGTAAAGAATGACAAGAATAATTTTCTGCATCGAATTATCTAAATCAATCAGATACTTATTTATATATTTGTCTCAGAACTTGCTATCTCTCAGACCCCTGAATCCTTTAGTTTATCTTATATTTCAGTCCAAAGACATTTCTCTTTTTTTTTAACTCCTCGAAATTGTTATTGTTTTGTAATTTTTTTTACTGTCTATTTGCGAAATTTCACTACATGTATATTATTTTTCTTCACTGTTAATTATAATTAAGTTATTTTATTACTTGTTTCTAATCCTTTAACATCCAGCAATGTGGGTGGGCTGTTGGTATTCATCGAAATACCCTCACACCACCCTATAGTCCTCCCTCATTTTTTTTCACACGCATGTCACATTTAAGAAACTATCTTTCAGACGAATCTCGTTTTACACTCTGTTCAACGCTGCGTCGTGTGACCTTTGAACATTCCACCCTTATGTGGGTACACTCAAAGAACCCCTTTAATTCTTCCCAATTTTCACAAACTTTATTGTTATTATTATTAAACCGAGAGGAAATGAATGAATATGGTAACTGGTAGAATTTGAAAAGCGAAAGAGGCAAGGTGTGAAGTACCGATGACTATCTATCTCTTCAACACTTAAGCGTCAAAACTTATACTATGGCGTAAGAATGATAATCTTCAGGTTGAAAATAGTTGGCGGAGTATCGCCGTGAATATTAAAGTTATCGCCAATGCTGTAAGTGTTAAGTTTGCCTAAACATTGCTTAAGCAAGACACTATTAGCGATTGAGCACTTTGTATTGAACTATTTATTAATCGACAAGGATATTGTTCCTTATATATTTAAGTTGAAACTTTGTACAAACGTTTAGCTAACGTATTTGCTTTTTTATCTTAATTTTCAGACTAAAAAGAATTAAATAAGTGTAAGTGAAAAAAAATTTAATCAAAATTTTATTCAAAAATGGACTAAAAGGTGTAAAAATAATTTCTTTTAATATAAGACAATATGCAATTTATAAAAACTTGAGGCTTTAATATTTCGTTCGATCTCATATATAATTAGCTATGGTACTTAATTTAACAGTAATTATCTAGATAGCTTAGTTAAGCGCCTCAAGCTTTTATAAAATACATATTGTTACGAACCTACAATGATTATTTCCTGCAATGATATATTTTTTAATAAATGGAAAGATATATTTTCAGAGGTTTTGTCAAATGCTGAGGAAGAATTTAACAATGTCCCCCGACTTCGGCAAAAAACTTGAGGATCTTTTTGGCGACAAACTTGGGGACTTTGATGACAAAAAAAAGGTTCTGGAAAAGGTTCATATTTTCTTGAAATCTTTATTCAATGGGGAACTCGGAATTCTTCTCGAATTTTCTCTGTGATTTCACACCTGGTGACTGCTATCAATACGCGGGATGCGGAGTCTGCCTTTGAAGTGCAAAATAATACTTTGAAAATTTGTTTGCACTGCGAATTAATAAAATGGTGAGTTGAACGTTATTGAAAGGGCTATTAGCAGTTATTACTCGTATTAATGATTTGTTATCTTTTTGTGTTGCAAAAGTATACAATTGCTGTTTTTATTCCTGTTGTGTTGTTAATCTTTACAGATGCTGCTTTTTCAGTTGTGCTGCTTATCTTTATAAGTTCTGCTATCAGTGCTACGTCTTTTTTTTTAAAAAAAAAATATCTGTTAATAAACTGTCCTTTTCAGTTATTTTTCTAGTTGTGCTGTTTTCACCGTACAGCCACAGCTCTATATTTTTCGTAATGATGTTATTGTTCATTTCAAAATTATTTTTTTTTTATGTTTTAGACCATCTTTAAATAAAAGCCCGATTTAAGCGTGTGATTTTTTTTTTATTTACATTTTTATATATGTAATCATCACATACAAATCAATTTAACTATCATTCTATTGAAATTATTTTCATCAATTTGTGGAATTTAAATATATGTACATAGTAATTGAATCATGTTGAAAATAAATCAATATTTATTTGTTGAACGTTTCGACTCACTAGTAATTGGAAATTGTTAGTAATTGGTAGTTCATAAGGTGCCTATTTTTGACGACAGATGGTGTTAATGAAGTAAGTTGGTATTATTGTATGCTGCCCTTTGTTGAAACGCGCCAAAACAAATTCAACACTAAAGTTTAGTTTTTATTAGTGCCGCGTAGAGTTGTCTCCGTTAATGAGATCTGGATTCCTCATTATACACCGGAAACTAAGCAACAAGCAAAACCATGGGTTGCTTCCGGTGAATCTGCTTCAAAGTAGGCGAAGAGGCCGAAAAATTAAGGCAACGTTTTTTGGGATGCGAAGGCATTATAAACATAGATTTCTTTGAAAAGGAAAAATGATCAATGGACAATACCACAACTGAGTTTCATTCCTATCACGGGAACTTTTACAGCCGCCTTCGTTTTATATGCTTCTAGTTTTCATTTTCTGTCCGAATCAAAAGTTAGAACTCTCTTTCCAAACTTTCAGACCACACTAGTGAGAGGTCTTAGCACCTCGACAGATTTAACGTGCATCTGCCCGCTACACAGCAAGTCTTTAGTGGCGTCAGTGATCGAACCTACGACTCGACAAAAACAACACTGGCTGTGAATCCGCGACCATGACCATTAGACATCCGTGATCACTCCAATTATAAGTGATAATAGCCTTGTCTGCTCTGTATCCCGTAAGACTAAAAATCAATTAATATCCAATGTGGGCACAAATGAAGACAATGAGAGCCTCATTCCTGCTTATCATATATTATTAAGAATAACATAACTGTTACATAGTAATAAATACGCAAATTCAAATTTAATTTAATTGATATTATAACATAACACATCGATCAATAACTCCCGAGTCTAACATTGAAAACAACATTTTTTTTCAAATTTTTTTTTTATTCATCAACATAACATTAATCACCTTTTAGGTGATACAATCGTTCAACGCTTTCCCAAATCCCCAATTTTTTTTTTCATAAAGAAATCATTTTGTTGCAGTAAATAGCGATAAACAGCTTTCTGAATCATCGACTCGTTGCTGTTTTTGTTCCATCGAAAGCAATCGCGGCACCCACTTGGAAAAAACCATTTTCATGCTCAATTTTTCATAAAGGATAGTAAATACACTTCCATATGATATCTGTGTCATCTCAGCAATCTCACGGAGCTTCACTTTACGATCTTTCATTATAATTTTTGTCACTTCACTCACATTTTCCGGTGTAACGGCTTCCACAGGTCTACCCGAGCGTTCCGCGTCATTTGTGTCGGTACGACCACGTTGATTTTTTCTCATATTTGATTGGCAGGGGCAGACGTTGAAAGAACCAATAAGGAACAGTGAGTTTGCGAAATACGCTTTAGAAAGAATTATGCTAGTCCTTGAAATCTGGTTTTATTAAAATTAGCTTTTCTTGCTGTCATTTCAACTGATATTTAAAATAATGAGGGATTGCCTTTAGGGGGGGGAAAATGATGGGAAAGGGAGTGGCAGTTATGAAAATGAAGGCCTCTGCAAGCACAACGTGTTCATATATTTTATTATACAGTTAAAAATCATTGCTATTAACACTTTAATAGGTTTATATCAGAAACAGTCGTATTTAATTAACTGTTATTGATTTTAATGGTGCATTTACATTGATACGTGACTCGATAAAAATTAATGGGACTTTTTGTGTCATTTTTATATATGTTTACGATGGAGTTACTGAAAAAAATTACTTGGAGCCATCATCAAATTATAAAATATTCGGATTAGACACAAGCACACACAACGATAAAGTCTCTATCCACCTCATGTTATTCCAAGGCTTTGAGCTCCAATCACTAATAACATACAGAAAAATACTCATTTTCTCTATCTCGCTCAGAGAAGATAGGACAATTACGAATGTATTTTGTAAGTTTTGTTAAGACTTGAACACCCATGATTTTTACATTCTGCAATCACCTCAACGAATTGGCACAATTTTTTTCAATCGAAAAATAATCGAAAAATTTCAATTGTCTTACTTTTTAATAAATAGTATAACCTGTCGTAATTGGTTTAATCTTTAAAATTATTTATTTTGCTGACGACAATCAATAATTATTTAACTTAATATTTTGTAGGGAAATTAAATATTGGCTGAATATCGAATACTATTTACTGATGATTTGCTAAAAGGGGAAACAGGAAAATAAGACCGAGTATTCTAATTATATTTATTATATAACTGGAAGAAATGTGATTGTTTATATTGGGGATTATATATATATATATATTACTGTACACTCGTAGAGTACTTGGTTAGCAACAGTATGAATTTTTTTAAACATAGTGTTTATTATGAATGTCATTTTCTTTGTCATGATGATTCTGTTTCGGAGTATTTAAGAATTAATGGATCATATAGGCCATTTCAAAAAAAATTTGGGATTATATTAACGTTGAAAAAAAAAAAATTATTTTTTTTTTTTTTTTTTTTTTTTTTTTTGAAAAAGTAGCATTCAAAATTTATTACACTAGTAATGTTTATTAAACATATTTGTGTAAGAGAATAATTTATAACATCTTCAACAAAAATCTTTTTTTGAATACTTTTATATTTGGTTAAAGTTTTTGGTAATTTTACCGATTTTTAAAAATATTATCTATATATTATAATATTTTTATTCATTTCTTATTTTTAATGCATGAATACAGTGATTACCAATAGATTCAATTCACAAACTTTTATAACTTTAATTTTTTTGAAATTTTTTTTAACTTCATTCAAGAAAAACAATTGATTCAGTCATTTTGAAAAGAGGTCATCTCCACTTTTACACAAGTTTAACAGCAAAAACTAAAATTATTTTTTTCCTTAATATTTCCAGAAAACTTAAATCAGTGATTTTCTATCAATAAATGGAATTATACACGATGTGAAAAACGCGTACATAATTATATACAACCCTGCATGATGTTCAAGGAAAATATTTTTCCTGTGCAGAGATGGTAAATTTTTAATGCAAAAATGCATGTATTATTATGAAATCTATGATAAAAAAAATAGTGCCGCAAAACTTTAAATAGGATTACGAATAATAGGCAAGATGAGGAGGAGAGAAAGCTACAGATGCTTAGGCGTTTCATAGTTGTGGGCCATTCATTCACAGTTTCACCATAGAAGTTTTCATAATTTGCCAGTATATACTTGTAGCCTAGTATATACTGGCAAATTAAATAACATATTGCCCAAACTTAAATCAAATATATTTTATCTTGTATTGTTTATCGTTGTTATTTCTAATACAATTCTCTCTCTTAAGTTCTACTCGAAATCCATTTATTTCAACATTTTTGTCTAATTCTAACCTCAAACTTCTATTTCATTCTAATAAAAGCCAGTTAGCGAAAAGGGAACAATAGTCGGTGTAACTTTCAGCGAGGATCAATTGTGTACTAACTTTCCTTCACAAATGCCCTGATTGGACGTGTTGTCCTCTTCTAATTCCATCCCTGCCCTCCCCCGTTTAAACCGGAAGTTTCTCCGACACGATACCTTTTCAGCGACACAAATGGGCAGTTGGCGACAATGGCGACTTAATCCTCACTCTGACCAGATTAACAGGCAATCACCGGGTATCTAGTAATCTGGGAAAAGCTAAAAATGGCTCCACTGAACTCGCACAAAAAGGATTCGGGACTCAATTGAACAACCTACAGATTAGGAGAGCCCGGGTTGTTGGAAGATTTGGCGATTTCCCTGACGATGGCGCCATAATGAAGAATTGTGGCGACGAAATTGGCGATATGAAGTAACAACTTTGTTAGTATCTTTAGCTTTGTCGAAATAATAACAATGTGTGATATTATTTCATCTTATGATGAGGAGGGTCAATTCGAAAAGTAAAATCTGATAGCATTTTTTTTTTATTTTATTTTAATAGACTTTTCAATAGCAAGATTTATGAATCATATTTTTCACTTCCCAATAGATTTCCGAAACAAATATTTGTTCAAATAATTTACATAAATGCAGCAAAACAAATGCCTTATTTGTATTCTACAAAGTAATGGATTTTTATATATGAAGCGATTGAAAATATGATATAAATGCACGTAATATTTTGAACATTTATGCATGAGCAGATTTTACATTTTTGGTTCACATTGTTTGAAGAGTTTTTGACTTTATAATGCACTTTTTTTTTAATGTACGTCATGTATTTATGCATGAAATATAGCTGTAAATATTATGCTTCCAGCTTATTTATTACACATTTTTCGTCATCAAAAACGATAACAGAGTAGTGATAGCAATACGGAATAGCGTAACGTTTTTTTAAAAAAAAAACGAGTTTACTATCTTTCTATTTCAAATAGTTCGACTTCAAATTTAAAAAAAAAATATGTATAACTTTTTGAATATTTCTATCACTGTACCAATGCACATCATGTAATTTAATTCATTATTTAGCTAAGCTATTTTTACAAATAATTTTCCACATTTGAAAAATTTCAGAATGAAAATATAAGAAGGATTCATAATATTGTATTATTCATAAATATAACATTTCATGATTATTACTTTAATTAACCATTACTAGCTACAAAAAAATAAAAATCAGTACATTTCTTGCTTGCGTTAAATTTTAAAATGAAAACTCTGAGTGCATTAGTTATATTCTCCTCAAAGATGTTTTAAGTCTGTAAGAAAGAAAAAAAAAAGAGCGATAAGGTCGCCAAAAGCGAGCCTCATCCTTCATTTCCTATAGGGCAATTCTGCTAATATGGAATTTTACGCCGTTCTACGCTCTCCGAGATGAAGGGATTAAAAAGGGGTGGTAGGGGAGGGGGCGAGGATTTAAGTTTGCAGAATCGACCGAGCCCCATGAATTGGCAGTGGCTTTTCTCCGCCACTTGACTACGCCCCTGAAGATTTATTTGATCCCGTAATCTATGCCAAAATTGCAAGATTAGCGTCCACCCCCTCTCCACATCTTCCTTTTCCCTCTTCTCGAATTTGAATGGGTAGTTTTAGTAGTCGTGAATAGATCCCGAGAAGCACTTGGATTTTCACTTTGCCTTTTCTTCGGGATAACCCGGTAGCATTGTTGCGGGGTTATCGAGAGCTATGGTAGTGCTATAATGTATCAAAAGTATGTTGAAGCTATCCTCAATTGATTAAAGGATAGTACTGAAGTCTCACAGCAGTTTCTTAGGTAGAAAATTATCCGATGATAGTAATTCCAATATTGCTAACGTATTATATTATATTGAATTACACATTTCTTTTTGAATATACTGATTTTCTTCCTCTGTATAAGTTTTGTACTGTATTTCTCCCCTCTTTTTAAAATGTATGTATTAAAGCTGAAAATTAGGATTGTGATTATTTATTAATGTCGCACTGAGAAACAACATGAGGACTATTGTAACAGACCTTGTAATTTTGAACCTCGGTCAAATCACGAGAATGATACCCGAGCTGGCACCGCTCTCTTTAAACTTCCCCGTCACGCAGACGGAAGGTCTTGAAACATCGACAAGATTCAACGTGATTCAGCCCGTTACACAGCGAGTCTTTAGTGGCGTCAAGGCTCGAACCCATGACTAGACGAAAACAAAGCTGGAAGCGAGTCCGTGACCATGATCACTGGACCACCAAGGCCACCTAAAAATTGTAAATGGGTAAATTGTTATATGAGGGTGAATCAAAAATTGCTTTTTTTGAAGGCAGGTGACATCATTAAGGTAAATTATTGGTTCCGTTAATGCTGCCATCTGTTAAAAGGAGCCGAAACATATTTGACATTGATTTAAACGTTAGTTTTGATTTGGTAGTCATTTGCTACCAAATCAAAATTTGGGTGCTGTTGTGTCGAATTGTCACTTTCAGTTAGACCTAGATTTATCATTATTTACCGGAAATCAAGCAAAAATCAAAACGTCGAGTTGCTTCTAGTGAATCTTTTCTAAAGAAAGGCGAAGATGCTTGAAGATGATTTTGAGGTGCGAAAGGCGTCATGATCACGAATACGAGTTACTGAGACTCAAATAGCAGTCTAATGAATCATGATGCTTACTAAAAATAAACAATTTTCGATGTAACGAGTACTATTTCTTGGAATTTCTTATTGAACGAGCCTCGGAGAGCCAACTTCTATTAATAATAATACATTCTTCCCTTGAAGGCTGATTGATTGATTATTAATGTTGCACTTAGAAGCAACACGAGGATACCGCCGACGGACCTCGCAATTTTGAACCTCGGTCAAGCGATGAAAATGAAACCTGAGTCGGCAGTCCCCTTTCCGAACTTCCACACCGTATCATGGGAGGATATGAGATGGAGCCTTGACAGATTTAACGTGAATCGATTTCACTACACTGTGGGTCCTTAGTGGCATCAAGACACGATTAAAACATCGCCAGTCCCGATCTCGTGACCTAAGCCACTAGGGTACCGCAGCCACTTTTCATTTGAAGTGTTTTGGTTTGATTTTTTAATATTCCAGAAATATGCTATCCATTTTTCATTGGAATAATCCTTAAAATTCTGTGAACAGTGCAATCAGGCTGGGCATTACATTGAATAGTTTCGAAGTGAGTAGAAAACCAAAATCATACAAGATGACTATTAACTAGAAGAGCACCCTCCCCCCCCCTTTTTTTTTTTTCTTATTAAATAATTTCACAGGCTCTCAGTTTGAAAGGTACGCTTTCGCTTAACCCCATGGCACACAAATAAAACTGAATTTGATGCATCAGAAAAATACTATTCAATTTGGCTCGACTGAACAGTTATGAGCAAGCTGAGAAAGAGAACGTTTTATTTTGGAATTTGGTTTGTTACATAACATTTAATGAGATTGGTACATAATATTAATGGAGCATAATTAAGTAACATTATAAAATAATAATTTAGTAGTTCTTCAAAGTATGAAAAGTATTTCAAAACATTTTGGAATATGTAGATGCAGGATACATAGTTGTTTGAAAACACTTCATTAGATGTTACAGGGATTATTTATAATTTTTAATAAATTCAGGTATTGTCTAGAACAGAGCTGTCCAAACCAAAAAACTTTTCGGGCCATTTTGGAAACACATTTCATCAAGGCGGGCCCCAATACAGACACACACACACACACACACACACATATATATATATATATGTGTGTGTGTGTGTGTGTGTGTGTGTGTGTGCGCCCGCGCTCGCGCAAGTGATGAATTCAGTGCTGATTCAATTTCTCCCGTTAAAAACTACTACAAATTTCACCTTTCGAGTCGTGAGAAGCAACTAATCCTCCCAAACCTCATTAGAGAAATCAAGAACATTCTGCTATTAATTAAGGGAAATTACATTTCATTGAACTAAATATATTTACATGAAACACAATTTTTTAAAAAAATTGTCCTGCAGTTACAACATAACGCTGGCGATAAATTATTATCTATCTAAAGACACCGAGCAGTCAGTCTGTCTGAAACAATACGCTTCTGCGTCAAATATATTAAGCTTGCTACAGACAGTCTGGAAGCTGCTAATTCGCATGTTCCGCGTGTCGCATTCCCTCCCTACGTCTAGTAATGCACTCCTGCGCTCTTCAGTAAGTTTGCTTGTTAGTTATGCATTGCGTATCGCCCAATCGCACCAGATGACCCGTGCGCTTTTTAAAACGAGCTTAGTAACTGCTTCTGAACAAGATTAAAGATAAATTGTGATAAAAATTGAGCCAGGAAGTGAGATATTCTCATGGTAGTAGGGTATGATGCTAACGACTTATGGTGGAATGCTCTTTAGTATTTTCATGTACAAAAAAAGTTTAAATCTTCATTCAGTGACGTAAGTCCGCGGGCCACAGGTTAACACCTGGCGTGCCACATGCGGTTCACGGGTTGGTCAGGCCTGTTCTAGAAGGAAATTCGCCGTGCGAGATCATTGCATGTTGAATATTGCTTTCAATGCGTTTTTTTCTGATTTACTGATTAGTGGATGCAACTTTATTATTGGTACTGTTGAGAAGATGTGGAAGTGGGGCCTCTTGAACATTGTAAACAAACCAGAATCGACGCACGAGTGAAGCAATTGAGTAATCTAATACTCTATTGCACAGTTTCCACCAAAAACAGCTTTCGACCACTTAAACTTGTCAAAGCCTACAGTGGCACGTGAAATGAATTACAACTTCAACTCACCATTGTAAGTCAAGGGGCTAAGATAAATAGAATTACTAAGCAACTGAGATTGAAAATGATAAGATTTTGCGAGTTACGACTAAGTAATTCTAGAAGTCGTGCATTCGCTCGAGTTAAATTCTCATAACAAGCACAATGGTGGTTATTGATGTTCCTCTCGAGAAAGTTGTGCATTCCAAACCCCAATCCACCCTATCTACTCCATCCGCCATTATATACTAAAGCAATTCATTTCAGTTTTTTGTATATTTGCATAATTAAGTTTGGGAAATGTACTTAGATTTGAGGAAAGAAATAAAATTGTTGGAGAACAAAATAAAATCGCTTAAAAAATGAGCAATTAAAAATAAGAGCGATTATCTCGTTAGTTCCCCCATTTCATGTTATTATCCTTTATTTTCAAGTCAAATAAATATATTACATTTTTCAATCAAAAAATATTGTATATTTATTAATTTTTTCTTAATTTGAGGGACAAAGCATATTATGATGTATATGGCTTACATGCACACGAAATTATATTAGTATTGCATTATTTTTCTAAATTACTCCAATTATGTATAAGTAATACAAATTTGATCAAGGATATCTCCTTAAAGAATTATATAAAATTGTGACATGGGAAAAGGAAATCTACGGAGAAGCGGGATATAAAACTGTTCGTTATACAATAAATGACTAAAAGGGGGGCTTTTTAGTTCTAAAGCAGATATCACTGGGAGATATCACTCCCAGACTGGGTTCTAAAGCAGACTGGGTTCTAAAGCAGATATCACTGGGAGAGAACTGAAAATCTCTCCCAGTGAGTGAAACGCAACTTATATTGATTAAATTAGAATTATTGAACTGTAGGGAATATATTTGATGAGTTGCATTTGTAAGCATCGGAGAAATTAATAAGAATTTAGTGATAAAGAGCGTGAGTAGAAGTTGTAAATGAAGGAATAGTGTCCTCACTAAGAAGTGTAAAAAGTTATCGGATCACAGCCGGAAAAGACCTACCATGTGATACTCCACTAAGGACTCGAACCCGATTGGTGCAATACAGATAAGTAATCTTCATAACATTAATCTTCTGAATCAGACTCGTAAAGTAGAGACTTTTTCCATGAAGTAGGCAAGGTATCGACTTTTAAATAATATTCAAAGATCTCAATAAAATAATTTGGTTATTATGGCTGTATGACTTTTTATTCAATTGATAGCATTGATGAGTGATTTATATATATTTAAAATGGAATGAGAAAGAAGAAATATCTGGATGTTATTATCATTCGGTATAAATGGGGAGTTAACAGTAACTCCATGTTCACATGGAGTTATATTCACATATTCATGGAGTATATTCATGGAGTTCACATGGAGTTATACATTATATTGAATTCAAGAAGAACATACGATGTTTAAAAATATTAAATTATTATTTTTAATTGGTTTTCTACTACTCACATTGTATGTCTGGGCCAAAAATTTAAAAGCTTTTTTCTCACATTTTAAAGCGCTCAATTGAGCTGAAAATTTCTATACACGATTGTTTTGGATGACGATACGATAATTTAATTACAATTAATAAAAATTAATCCATTAAAAATAATTATTTAAAGAATTAAATTTTATACCAAGTTTCTTGCGAAGTCGCCAAATGATCGACAAATTCGTTGCCAAGGGGAATGGGTCAATGCTTAAACTATCTTTTGTTAATTATTGTAGATGATTAATTTAACAAACATCAAATAAAATAATTAATGAAAACTAATTATTGAATAAATTCAATTTGCTCAACGTTCCCTTTAGCTCTTAAAATTTAAGGTATAAAAAACACGTTACGCAAAGTGTGAAGTTTGAAAGAAAACCCATGCTCAAAAAACTCGTTTTTTACCGGTGTTATTTTATTTAACATCATTAATTTTCTGATACAGGGTACATGAATGATTACAGCTCTATGATATAGTAATCAATTAAATTCCCGAAACACCGAAACAATTTGTACTTTTTACTCACAATGAGGAAAGTATTGTTTAATGATACATGTATTTTTTATTGAGTTTAATTCAATACATTTTTGTATGAATTTAAAAAATTACTCAATTTGATTAAGTCATTCTAAACGTCGTAATAATAAAATCTAAAAATGTTTGAAATTTTTAATTTCTGCAAAAAATACATTTATATTTCTATATCTGTATATCTGTGCATCCATACCTATAAATCTTCATCTACATAAAATCTATATCTATAATTATAATAATTACAAATCATTGGTTCGAAAATTGGACATGAGAGTTTTTATTTCAAATAAAATAATTAAAAAACTAAATTGTTGTTGTTGAATCTCACACATCTTGAAAGTACCATATTGTCTTTGAACACGAAAGAGCGAAATTATATCAATGAGGAAATAAGAATCAGGAAAATTTTATTTAAGACATTTGTACATAAATACAGATATTTTTCGAAACGCATTATTCAGTAACGTGCACTACTCGTAATATTTTTTTATTAAAAAATGTAAATATAACCTCGCAAAATTTTCTTAAAGGGAAAAAAAGAATTTTTAATATTTCTTCCCTCTTGCATTATTATAATTTTGGTGTTTTTCGAGATTACGTTCAATTCATAAAAAGATAACCGGTATAATTTCTAATATTTTCTTTAAAAAATACGTTTACTTTGCTGTCGGATGAAAAACAAAAAAGGGAAAAAATATTGGATTACGCATTTAAAAAAAGGAAAATTAAATTAGGAATTTAAGAAATTAAATCAGGGAAATATAAATTCTTCAGATTTAGATTGGAATTTACAATTTTACGGATTCTCGGTCGATGAAAAGGTCACTAAATCAAGTGATATTAAAATATTTCGTTTCATATGCAAGTGGGAGAGGTATATATATATTTCCTAATCAAATTCTATTGAACCAGACGGAAAATGAAGGGAAATTTCAATTAGAAGCCTACAGAACGCAAACGTCATTTCAGATTCGCAATTTAGACGCCCCCTTTTATTGCACTCCCCCCTCCGGTTGCAGAATACTTTATCCGAATAATATACCAAACCCAGAGATAGTGAGAGAACAAAGGAAAATTATCATCTGCGAAAATGAGAAGAAGAAAAATGGAACGAGAGAAAGAGAGATTCGAATTCATTTCTCCGTTCCTTTTGTATTCGAAAGAAGAAGAAAAAGATAAAATAATAACAAAAAAAAAAAAAAAAAAAAAAGAGCGAGGGGGGAAAAAGTCGTCTGCAGCTCCCGTTATGAGATGCGTAAGTAAGTCGCAGTCCAATCACGCGTCTTCAAACGAGATTGAGATTGAAGCGAGAGGTTGGGGGGTGGACGAGGAGTTCTTAGATTCCAATCTTTTGGCGGAAATATGCAAATGAGGTGGAATAATGCGATTAAAAGGCGCATATCATCAAAGGGAAAGTTTCCCCCGTCCGTCCTTCCTCGCAAGTAATCGCTTAAGAGCATTAATTTAAGCATTTCGCTTTCTTCGCGGCAGCCGCTAATTGACCCGGAGTTAATTGCTTTAATTACTCGCGCTAATTACTCGCCGTGTTTTATTTCGCGTCAGCTCTCGCTCTCTCCCTCTGCTTTTTTCGTCTGCGTTGTTTCTTTCTGGCAGCATTAATTATCGTCCCTCTCATTAGCCTGTCGACGGTCTCGTTTGGACGCAGACAAATCACGGGTGTCGTCGACGTCGTCTTTTGGAAAGGGGAAGGGGGGTCGTTGGCGAAAAAAGCTGAAAAAGTAAAACGTGAAGTTAATTTATTTGAGAAAAGCGTGTTCGTGTTTGATCCGTTTGTCTTGTTTGGCTTCATCGACAAGTTTTGATGTATGCTACTCGTTTTTAGACAGCTTCGAGTTTTGTTGCGAATGCTGTTCACAGCTGGAGTTTTAGCGCAGGAAAGAAAAAAAAAAAAACTCTAGCGAAGCTAGAGTCTTAGTGCAACTATAGTTTTAATCATTAGATTGTTAAGTCATTTAACTTGACATTCAATTTCAAACCTCCCTCTACACAAGATTCCAAAATGTGTTCCGATATTTGAATTTGCTAAGCCAAGTTTGTTGAGTTTTAGTTAGTATGATGAACGTGATAGTCCGCATCCAAAGTTTGCATTGTAATCCCCCCCCCCCCCCAAAAAAAAAAAAAAAAAAAACAGAGCTGTCTTGTTTGTTTACTTGCCAAATTGATTTTTGCCTTGCGCATCCAACTTGACACTTTGTGTAATTGTCATAAAAAGTGGGATTAAGATGAACAACTAAGTAAAGAGCAAGTTCTTCGTATAGTTTGGAATACGATGTGTTGTAGAACAGTACAACAAGTTTTTTCTTGCATTCGCCAAAGAGTTAATGACACATTAAAGTTGTACGGCGCCTATTATCAATGTTATATTGAATTACCATTAAATGGTGAATATGGGTAAATCTTATGACGTCATATGAAAACGATAACGCTCCCTTCACGTAATATGAAAAATATTACATAAATACTTTTTTCATATAGAGAATGCTTATACAATATCCTTTTGTGACTTACTATCGAATAGAAAACAGCATATTTTATAATTACAACACGCAACTTCTGTTTGAAATAGGATGCTTATGTATAATACATTCCTTGTTTCGTATTCAATTCTTAAATAGAAAAGTTCTTAACTATGAATGTTAAAATAGAACATTTTCATATTTATTGAATGTCTTTAAATTTTAAAAACGCAGAATGATAAATGGGAATATGTGTCACAACTACACAACCTCATAACAACATGGGGACATTTTCCAATTCGGAAATGTGTTGTTAAAGCTAACATCTCTTTCTATAACCAAACTATTCGCGAGCAAGGTCTTATGAAAAATTGAAGCTATTACGGCTTTGCATTCATGATAAATGAAATTTGGGGGTTCGAAATCTTACGAATATTTTAAAGCAATGTGGTTAAGATTCCTCTGCAGATCTTAGTAACAAAAACTTAAGTTAAGAAAAATTTAAGCCGAAAATAGTTATATCATTTCATATGTATTCAATTATTGAAAATGAATATCAACTTCTGGTAACAATTAGAAAAACTCATGTGTTTGTAAGCAAAGTAAAATCACTAACAATATTTACAGTAATTATAATGATATCTTTAGGTTATCCACTCTCCCTCAAGATGATGCTGTAATCATCAACGAACATGTCATTATTTGACAATCATGTTATATAGTTATAACATGACTGTCAAATAATGTTAGTACGTTAACATTGCTGGAGGGTTTTGATATTGCTGGAAAAAGTACAAAAAGTGCTTCTTAAATATGCAAAATATTTCTCTCCTCACGTATATAAAACAATATATAAAAAATAGCGAACCGACTTTTTTAATGACTAATTACTATACATTTCCTTTGAAACAATAATAGAACTTTGTAATTTGGAAAATTTAAATTCTTTTTTTCATATAAAAATTATATCTTAAAATTTAAATGTCACTTTGAGAAAAAAAAAATTGGTTCATTATGTGCATAGATACCCTTTGCAGAAGCATAGAAAATTTGGAACAATATAGTACTATAATTTTTTCAAAAAACGGTACCTAAATACAAATATATTTCGAAAAACAGATCCATATTCAACTAAGAGGGACAAAAAAATCTTGACTAAAAATTATTTTTATAGTTCTATATAATGATTAAAATATCACTTTTAGGCCCACAAAATATTGAAGCTGTACTGAAAACTTCAAACAATAAGTATCACATAAACAAGGAGTTAACTATTGGCTAAAAAAATTGGCTAATAAACTATTGGTTTTAGATTTAGGTGTGAGGAATGGTGGTGGTAATGGTGATGCATTCATAACTAAAGAGTTTTTAGAAAGTACTTGTCACCAGAACGGATTTTTGCGTCATAAAAAAACCTCCATAATCACAATATAAGCATTCGAATATACCTAAATTTAAATCATGACTTTGCTGATTGATGAGCGAACTTTATTATTCAGAATAATAATGACGATTATATGGTGAATTAAAATGTTTGTCATTGCGTTTGGAATAATTTCATTCTATAGGTTATTTTTAGAAATACTACGAGAATACTGTACGCATAGAAATTAATATCGAGAAATTTTTTTGTGTTTAGAAAAGAAAATTAACTTAATTTTAAAAAGAACCTACATAATTTATACAAGTGACACATAAAGTAAAACAAGTATATGAGTAGAATAATTTTTAATGGTAAATATTTAATTCAAAATTACGCAATGATAATTCGTCTCGTGTTACCGTTAGTGTCTTCTGAGTAAGTAATTTTTCGACAGTAAGTAACATTGATAATACCGTTAATTTTTTTTTTGTATGCGTGTGTGTGTTATTGTGAACACTTATTTATATTTTCATTGAATTACTTAGATAACTATGTCATTTTTTGAATTTAGTCTTAGAACCATTTTATATGCAATAAATCACGCGTTTCAAAAAATGTGAAATATAATGCGTATAAATTCTTTCTAATAGAAAATTAAAACAAATAAAAATCAAATACTCTTAATGACTTATTTAATAGGGCGTTCTTTTTTAAACGAAGAATGCTTTGAAAATTGTCTCTTGCTGTTATTTTTAATAGTAAGAAGCTAAATAAATATGATATATAAAATGGAAAATTTGTGTGCTTGCACCACTATTCAATTCATGCCTGCTTTCACCAATAATGATCTTAATTTTCAGAAATATATCACAACAATGCAAAATTTCTCTCGTAGCACTTATTGGATTGGGAAAACACACGCACACGAAAAATCAAGAACTTTTTTAACCATCGATTGATGTTATACCCTAGTTTTCATGTAATCATGATTTATATGAAACAAAAGACTGTGTGAAAGTAGAGTCAAGTGAAGACACATGTGAAGCCGGAATTTTGCTTCACTCAATATTTTCAAATTCTTTATTCTTAATCAGTCTTTCTTCTACACACTTTTTAAAGCCAAACTATTTTGATATTGCAGTGCAATATCTTCAGTTATTTTATTTATTTATTTATTCATTCCATTCCGTACAAAATATTTGTATAACATTAAATCTGAGGAAGAAATCAACTTTTCTAATTCAATAACCGGATATTTCAACTAGGAAATAAATTCAGAAGATACTAAAAATTTCAATTATAGTTATACAAGAACTGAACAGAAAACTGTGCGTTAAAAAAAGAACATTATTATAATCCCATTGATATCCAGTTCTTTAAAATCAGTATTTGAGCATCACTATTATCGAACGCTGTAGTAGCAGAAATTACAAACCAGGGCTGGAGGGCTGCTCCCGAACATGCGCCCCAAGGGTCGCCCACACACGGAGAACCAATTAGCGTGTCCGGCACGTCCGGTATGGATGGGGAATGGAGCAGTAAGCAGAGGGGAGACTGTGCAGTTGTCAGGTCAAGTGTTTATCTGTTAGCATAGTGCAAAATTCTTCAGTCGTTTTTTTTATTTGCTTTTTCTTCTGTTCTTCAAGAAGAGGGATGGAGTGAATAGCCACGCGTTAGAGCTCGGATTTGCATTTGGGGAGGGAGATGTTGACAGTGACAGCAAATGGGGGAAAGGAGGGGGAGAGCAGCAATCGTCTTATTGGAATTGGAAAAAGGGGAATTTAGAGGCTTATTTGTGTCCCACTTGATGTTGTAGGATCGTTTGGATGCTGCCTACTTTCCTCTTTTTCATCCCCTTTCCCCTCCTATTTATTTTGTAATTTCTTTTTAGCTACTGTCCGCTAGTTTCTTAAATATTTCTAGAAAGTTCTGTGACTTATTGAACAACGCTTATGTTTTTTCAGATCGTTCTCATTTCGTATTTTGTTGAAAATAATTGTTAAATCTTTGATTCTTAACAAATAAGAGAATTGAGGATAATTTGATTTTCATATGTTACAAATAAATAGATTAAAATTATTAAAAGTTAAGGGAAAATGAAGAATAATAACTTGTCAGCTTGTTTGAAATAAAACTAATCATATCGTTTGAATCTTGCTTTCATTTGGAGGGGCCGCGGTAGCCTAAAGGTCTTGGTCGCGGACTTGCAGCCAGTAGTTTTCGTCGAGTAGTGGGTTCGAACTCAGAAGCCATTAAAGACACACCGCGCAGCCGGGACTGATGCACGTCAAATCTATCATGGCTAAAAGTCCTATTGGCATGGTGTGGAATTTTGGAGAGGGGGTGCCGGTTCAAGTGTCGTCCTCATCACTTGATCGAGATTTAAAATTACGAGTTCCGACGCTAATAGCGTTCGTGTTGCTTCTTCTGTTAACGAACAATCATTCGGTTCAAATTTTCAGGCTTAAAATAATTATGAGAACTCGAAAATCTTTCCTAAGTATGTCGTATCTTTTTTTCGTGAAACCATTACACATAAATTTATTTATAATCTAATAAAGCTATAACTTTTTTGAAATTCAATACAATGGAATTTTGTTGAGAATTAAAAAAATACATACTTTTCATTGAAAGAGGAAACCTAAATTTAAGTATAATCAGATATTGAATACTAACATATTTTATCAGGAGATTTTATTCAAAGAATAGTGTTAGAGAACCTGGAGACCTCCACTCATAGAGGAAGAAAAATATTTGCAATCTATTTATTTAGGAAAAAAATATTGAGCAAGAAATGCTAATTTATTGATTAAATTTCTAAGAACATTAATTATAAATCCAAATTGTAAGAAAATACTGTAATTACCATTTGAATGTTACTGAACAGTTATTGTAATGAATATCCTTCTTTGTTAATAAATAACTAAATTATAGTTTTCGCTCAATAAAATAACGTTAATGTTTTTCTATCTTTTGTAAAGAAATTAACATCTGCGTATACAAAATAAAGTCTTTATCCTATACTCATTAATCAAATAAGATAACTGTTGTAAATATGTGTGAGAAGAAAAATATGATATTGCATGCACAACTGTATGTTTCGTAAGAAACTTCTTTACGAAATCAAAATTTGATAAGAGCGAATAAGGTTTTGAAAATGAGTAATATCAAATTAGATAATGGTAAATTATAATAGTTTTAATGATAGTGGTACAGAAGAGTACAAAGTTTATAAAAAAATACTTATAAAAGTTTTTTGAAAAAAATTTAAAATAATTCTAGAAGTCCCTTTTATATTTCTTATAGATCTCCTTTTATCTTCTTGTAGAGTTAATGTTATTTCGTAGGAGGTGGTATATAGCGATTGCAAAACACTATAGTTGTAGTAAACAATTTAGTTTTGAAATATGTATCAGCTTTTTCTTTATAACGCCATTTGTAATGAATAACGGCCAGATTTTTTCCTATCATATTAGTAACTAAATAAGATTTCGAATTCAAAAGTACATAAATATTGGATATCAATTTTGATAAAAATTCCTCTTTAAACATATGAAATTAACTGCTAGTTACCTTATTTGTTTACAAACTATATCAAAACTTCAAATCACATGTATGAATAAAATCAAACCGAGAAGGTGTTTCTCAAAAGAAGAAAGACACGAAAAATAAGTGGAATTATTTCCATTGTATTGATAACTATTAACACGTGATTAATGTAAGTTAAATGTTCATAAATTAGTAATTTTAAATCTATATTTATTAAATGAAAATATGTTTTGGATCATCAGAGAAGTTCTGTAAAGGAGGCTTGAATAATTTTAATTGGGGATGGGGGAGAAATTTTCAGTTGTGGATGGGAGAAAGGGATTGTACTTAACAGATTTTAAATTAATAATTGTCGAATATCATTTCTCTTAAATCAGGATTATATCTCTTCTTCTAAATTTATAGTGTTTACATTTGCAGAACGAAAGCATATTTTTGGGATTTTACATGATTTTTTCATGTATACTATTCTTCCTTTTTTTTATGTTATTTTTGTATATTGATTGAGGAAGGCTTTTTAATTTTTCCTTTCTAAGAAATTCTTACATTTTAAGTTCTAATCTGCTTTAAATGCGTGATAGCAAATTTAATGAATTTATAGCCGTGAATAATTAAGAGTACCCAAACATAGCTTTAATTTCCAAGATTATCGTTTCTATGATTAGTAAACATTCAATTTGCTCTTGAAATTTGTTTATAAATTCAATTTTAATGTTACATTCAGAGCCTGCCATCTGGAGCTTGCGGCGGAGGCCATTCACTGAGACCTCACTGAAGGTGGTGGTGGAGTGGAAGTCAACATGATCAAGAACTAAAAAATGTACTCTTGCACAGGAATTGAAAATTCGGGCTTACCGGGGAATGGGAAAAAATGAAATAAAATAAAACCTACAGAAAGTCATCTTTATATTAAACAAATCGGCTATGAATCCTATTTACAGAAGATGAAGTTGTCTAATTTGAATAATAGCAGCGAGCTTAAAGTTGTTTTATTGCATTTTATATTTAAACAAAGTAGCACCGTATACTATTTGTCTCTGGTGATAAGAGGTGTTGACTTTGTATTTGACTTTGATTTAGGTTTTGTTGACTTAGTAAAGAATATTTAAGATCTCGTACTTTTATAGATTTTAAAAGGTTTTAGTAAAGAAGATATTTTTCAAAAGTACTTAGCAAATAAATGTTACGGGAATTGCCAGATCTCGCTTCTCCGGTTAAAAAATAAATAAATGGTCTGGGGGTTTATCCGAATTAAAAGCGTCCGAGGCTGTACTTCTTGCTACCTTTACCACGGTTTGACACGTCACTAAGAGCTTACTCTATCGAAATAAATCTTGTTTGCTATTTAAAACTCGATGTAAATCGCATTAAATTAGCGAGCAGTAGAACGCTATTAACTAAACGAAATCAGTCTAAGATGAAAAGCGGACGAATTCTGAGATCGAGGGGAGGAGGTTCCTGAGAAGCAGGGCGTGGTCTGTCTTGGCAGGGTGCCCCGTAATTGCCGTCCGAAAGGGTTGGCCGAGTAAATCGCGTTAGTCGCATACCACTAAAAGGAATTGTCACTGTAAATAAAGTCTTCGTTGGGCTGCTTAGATGCGATAATTCGATTCCCAGTTGGGGTGGAACGAACCACGGAATTAATTTACATTAGCCGTGCAGCATTCTTTTTTAAACCGTTATACTCCCTCCTCTCGCAGTATCGAGTTTTGACGCGCGATACATTAAATGCAGTTTAATTTTCCATTTAACTAAAATTTATTTTAATATTTTTCAAGTAAATTATTTAAAAAAAAATTGTGAATCAGATTTTTTTTAAGACTTTGTGAGCTAGATTTTATCTTATTTTTAGATTTATCATATATTTTAATTAAAGATAGCAGGACTAACATATAGATAAATCTGTCAATCGTATCACCCATAACACACAAATTAGAGATCTTCAACAATCAGAATGAGAACTAAAGAAAGGTCGTGGAAGCCGAGTGGCCATAGTCACGAGCTCGTGGCCGGCGTTGTTTCAGTCGATCCTTGGGTTCGAGTCCAGATGCCTCCAAGACTCGTCGTGTAAAAGGGCTGAAGCACGTTGAATCTGTCGAGGCTTAATGTTCTCACGTTGGCTTGGCGGGGACATGGGATGCCAGTTCAAGTGTCGATCACGTCATCGGGTCATGGTTCAGAATTACATGGCACATTTGGCATGTGGGATGGTGTAGACTGCTTGATGGATTGTTTATTAACGTTGCAATTAGATGGAACACAAAGGCTATTGTAGATGGATCTCGTAATTTTTAGGTACGGTCATGCGACGAGGACGAATATCTTTGCACCCCCTCTCCAAACTTCCACACCATATCAACGTAAGGACATTGATTTTCAACGTATTTAACCTGCATCGTTCCCGCTACTCGATGGATCTTCAATGACACTAGTACTTGATGGAACCATTGCCGGCCATGAGCTCGCGATTATGACTACTCGACTACAACCATCAGAATGATGTGAAAGTTTGATGAGTAGAGTACTAGCTTAGATGCCATTCTTACTTGACTATGATTCAAAATTACGAGGTCCGTCGTCAATAGCCCTCGTGTCACTTTGAATTTCGACGTTAATAAATAAGCAATCAATCAAGAGAACCAATGTAGATTGTGAGTTATTAGAAATAGGGAAGCGTAGAAAGCAGTGTTGTGAAATAAAATGCCTAGTAAAGGAAACGATCATAAAAAGTTATTTAAAGGCTATTTCTTAGTCCGATGTTAAAAATGTCTTTATCCAAACTCGAATTTTTTTAGATCAGTGGTTCTCGAGCTATGGTCCTCGTAACCCTTTGGGTACATTAAGGCTTTTGAGGTGTTGCGTGAACAGCTAAATAAGGCTCATCCGTAGAATAAATTTAAGCTGTGGAATTAAACAAGTTAATTTTCATATGAATATCCTTTCTTGGAGGCTACGTTTGGTCTTCGTTACCAACAAAGGGGTACAACGCAAAACAAAACAAAAACAAAAACAAAACAAAAAAAAACTTGAGATCCACTGTTTTAGATATATTCATAGTATTAATATCACATTCTGATTCAATACTGATGTGGGAAAATAGCTTATTTTTATATACTACTGAATTCTCTTTAAATATATAAAAATTTCTTTTGAAAAGAAAAAGTTCTATTTCTGTTATACTTTTTTGGTGAATGGGATTTTAATAACCCCTTTAAAGCGAAAAACTATATTTGTATTTATTGATTCTATAATTTGAGGACACGATATAGCGCTAAACGGTGACTGGTTTCAAAACTTAATAGATTATGAATTTAAATTAGTATTGGAATGTTTTACTATCTGAAAATGTGCTTTAAGTTTGAATTTTTCGCTTTTTCGTAGGCAAAAATAGTTTAAGCAAAATCTGGAGATATAGGGATATTGATATAAATCCTACTTGAAACAAAAGAAATTATAACATGGAAAAAGAAAGTAATACTATTGAAATTAATAATAATTTTCAGCTAGGAAATTTTCGCACATTATCCTTCTTCGATTAAAAGATATATTTCATTGAATTTTTAAATTTTATATCTGAATGTATCATTTTGGATGGTGATATTCAATTGCTCCTTCTTTCCTCCACTTTATCTTGCATATTTTCTAGAAATTGGATTAATATTATAAGAACTACATAACATTAGTTAATTCAATTGCATTTTTCTCAGAATATATATTTATCAGTTTGAATAAAGTTTGCGTCGATTTATTCTAGCTTTTATTTTTACCAAATTTATATCGTTTGAGGCAATTACATTTTTAATGATCTGTCAAATTACTTCATAAAAGCACGTAAAGTTTGAAGTCAGAAACAGGCAGTCACAAAAATATTTTACCAATGGTTATGGTTAAATAAGCCTCAGGTGTAACATTTTCATTTACGAAACTTTATTTCACCCAACCATTAAAATTATAAATTCAGTATCAAATATATATATATATATATATATATACAGAATAATTATTCTTTGGATTATGTTAGGTGTCTTTCAAATTAATTTACTGCACATTACGGGGGACAAGTAAAAATATTGTTTTTTCATAGGTTCAACTCTATTTTAAAGTATTCAGTTGAGCCAGGAATAAATTTCTAGAAGGAAAAAAAAAAGCCTGTACATGACTATGTTGTTTGATATTTTCTTTTGATTCAAAACTAGATAACTGTTGCTACTTTTTACATAAATCAACTTCTAAATACGTTTTTAAAAAGTTTTGAGAATATTTTCAGACATTTTTAATATTAAAAAAAAGATCTCGTAATGATAATTTTTGTTCATATGTACAATACTATAGTCAACTTTGACTACTTTTAAGAGTCCGAATTAGATTTTTCAAATATGTTCGCGGTATTTTTAAAAAATAATGCAAATCAAATTGAAATTATTGGAAATTTCATTAAAACTTCTCGATCATGTTAACATTAAAATTATATAAATCTACTCTAATGACAGTATTCGTTAAAGAAAAATCATAAGACTGGCCCTCTGAAATAATATAAAAAAATAATAATACTATATTTTATCAAATTTCAAGTGTTAGTTTTTGAGTAAATTTGACTACTCTATTAATAACAGCATTCTTTAAAATCAAATCTGACTTTACTCAAAGAGGGTCGTTCAATAAGTCCTTAGAAAAAAATAGGAAAACAAATTATTTCAAGCATTTTTTTAAAACTGTTTCATCATAATCTCCTTTTAGCTCTATACATTTTTCCAGGCGTTTCCCCAACTTCTTAAAGCTGTTTAAAAAGTAAGATTTCGGAAGGTACTCAAAGTAGGCATCTATTTGGGTGATGACCTCTTCGTTCCATGTGAACCGCTGTCCACCGAGTCATTTTTTAAAGTTTGAAAATTAAAAAAAAAAAGTCACTGAAGATCAAATACGCGGTGAATGTTGTAATAATTTGAGCTTAAAATCCATAATTTTAGCTATCGAAACTATACTGGTGTGTACCTGTACATTGTCCGGATGGAAGATGATCTTTTTCTTTTTCAAATGATGATGAGTTTTTTTATTTCTTTGCTCAACCATTGTAATAATGACACAAAATACTCTCCAGTTATTGTTTTCCCTTTATCTAAGTAATTAGTGTAAACTATTCCGCGTGTATCCCAAAAAACCATAGCCGATTTCACCGTTTTTGCTTTCTTCAGAGCCCGTTTGCCTTCAAAACCCCACTATTTTCACTGTTCCTTTGTCTCTAGAATGTAGTTGTTCATCCACGTTTCGTCCACAGTTATGTATCGACACAGAAACTTGCCAGGATTGCGACGAAAAAGTTCCCAAATAACCTCAGAGTCAATCACACGACTGCGTTTATTTTCCAGAGAACAAATGCAACACTCACCTTACCAAGATTTGTTTCACACGAATTTTTCTTGCAAAATTGGAAACTCTTTACCTAGCGATATGCCAGTGGCCTCAAATATTTCACGCACTTTGATTCTTCGATCACTCAAAACCATATCGTGGATTTTGTTAATCATTCCAGAAGTAGTCACTTCCACTAGACGTCCCGAACAATGTTCATCTTTTGTGGATGTACGGTCACATTTAAAATCATTTACCCAATTGTAAACATTGCAAACATAGGAACAAATGTGCCATGACCTTCATCCAACTCAGCTCTGTTCTCTTTCGGTGTCAAGTCTTTTAAATATAAGTGTTTCATCACCGCTCGAAACTCCCTTTTTTTTTTTTAATTTTTTTAAAAAATAAACACGAACTTCTTGTTTCCATGGAGATTAAAAATGAAAGCATGCAGTGGAAATAACTTATATTTAGACAGCTGTCAAGTGAGTCACAAGGCTTACTAAAAATAAACCATTTTCGATGTAACCAGCATCCTCTCTTGGATTTTTTGAGAACTTATTGAATGACCTTCGTAAATTATTTAAATATATAAATTCCAAAAAGAGCAAAAAAAAAAAAAAAAAAAAAAAAACGTTTAAAAGAGGATAAAATATTGAACAGTTGGTCTTTGAAAGATTAAAAACCTTAACCCACTAAATCAACTTTCATTATAAGAATTTGCTGCTCTTTGAATGTGTGAGTCTTATAACTTGAAAATAAACTATGAATTTCATGCAATAACTCAGTACATGTAGTAACAATAAAGATCTAAGAGAATTAGACTGATTATAAGAGAAAATTTACACTAATTAGAAATGTAGGAAAATTGAGTGTTTATTTATTGCATATGTGATCGTACATGACAATAACATTGTGAGAAACGATCAAAAATGCTTAAAAAATTTAGGCGTAATATTAATAAAAAGGTACACATAAAGGATGTACGTAACTAAAGTCCGATTTCAATCAAAGGACATAATTAAGGTTGACAATAATCACTAATTATTCACTACGTCAGAAATTTTTGAAATGAGAATGTCCATAGGATAAAAAAATGAATGGATATCAACAATGATCGTTAACATATTCGAAATAATATTGAATATCAAATTTAATAAGTTATACTAAAAAACAATAATTTAAAGGCCTCCACATCCTAAAAGAAAGATAATGTTATTTATGAGCACTGAAAATAGTTAAATAAATTACTGAAGAGTATTTTTTTTTTTAATTTACTCAACATAAAAAAAATAAATTGATTTAATTTCTCTAATAACTATTTCAGTGACACGTCACTTTTTAAATCTTACAAACACATCTATTTCTTTCACATTAAAAGGGGAAAGGGGAGGATATCTCTAACACTAATCAATGTAAAAATTAACTTTCCAACATCATCAAGACATCTCTAAATCATTTTCACCTACATGTATTGGTCCCCAAAAAATAATAAAATCGAGAAAGGGGGAAAAAATACATTCGAAACAACTCAACTCTCCTCCTCATACCGATCTCTCCTCGTCGGATGCGTTGCGTTTCCATGGTTACGGCGCGCTCACGTACCTTCAGGGGTGTGAGGGAGAGAGGAGGGGTGGGGCGTTAATTGCACCCCTAAGTGGCAGTGCCCACTAACCAATTAGCAAAGCGGAGATTAAAACGTCGGCTCGAGATCGGCCCAATATGGCACGACCGAAAAGGAGTCAGCCCCCCTTCTACGACCCCCTTCCCAGCATCGTCTGTTCCTGCTGTCTTCGACATTTCAGCCTGTCACTCGCTACAAGCCCCCTTCCCTTTCGCACCCCCTCACGACGTGCTAAGAGTAAAAACGAAAGGGAGAGAGAGAGAAAGAGAAAACAGTCAAAGGTTATTTTTATTGCGTTTTAGTTAAACGTGAAAGCTTATTTCCGCCTTCTTTGATGTGATTTGGGTGAAAATTGGGCTGCTGTGGATAGATTTTGTTGTAGCTCTCCTCCAATAAAGGCGAGGATGGGAAATAAGATGGAATGAGCTATGCGAATCACTCATTTTTTCCCCCTCCTTTGTTTCTATCTGATGAGACCCTTTTTATTATTATTGTTTTGTTGTTTAGCTATTTACTCTTATCTTTGCATTTTTAACCTTTTATAAATTTAAAGAATGAACTTGAGAGTAATTTTTATCGCGTCCGTACAAAGAACATAATTAAACAAACAGTTGAATTTTGAATGACTGCTTTTTGGTTTATGCAAAAACTAATTGCATCAAAAATAGGCATTACAGTTATTTCACTCGCTCTCATGGCATGATAAATCATAAATCATGGCACAAATCTAACAGTAACAGTTATCTAAAAGTATAATACGTGAAACTAGAAGACTCATTTGTTTACTTCAGTTATTACCGTATTTCCATGCATGTAACCAATCTTCGGAAAATGAACAGGGGTCTCTTGTAATGCCTTTTTTTCACTCAACTCTCGTGCTATATTACAATTAAATATATTTGTCAAAAACCACTTAACTCCAACTGAAGGCCCGCAAGAGCAGGATAAAATAATTTATTAATAATCACGGATGGATAGATAAGGTCGCATTCTCTCGAATTTCCGTAACATATCAATCCTAAATTCGGATCAACTAATAAATTCTTTGTTTACTAATTTACTCTTGTGATTCAATCGCTTCCTACAAACAGTTGATTTTTATTTCTATACTTTAACTAAAATTCGTATCAACCCATGGAACTAATCAAGGAACTTCAATCCAAATTATTAATTTAATAATAAGTCGTTACCCTGCATCTCCCTTTCAATTCTATTTTACTTATATATCACTATCACTAATTCATTTCACTTCAATCTGCACCTAATTTCAGCAAAGCAAGTTTAATTCTGGTTGAGAAAAGGAAGAAAATTGTAATTGAAAAAGGATTTCAATTTCATGCAATCCAATTCGATAAAGTCCCCGAGGTAAGAGAAGAAAAATCGCGAAAGGGCCATCGTCACACTCTGAAAGAAGTGGAATCGACAGAATGGAATAATATCACGAAAAATGAAACAACAAAAATAAGAGTGAGTTTTAAAACTATGTGTTTTATAAAATTTCGCTGTTAACACGAAAATATTTTGCATGAGTACTAACTTAAATTTTTGGACATTTGATAGTGGCTAAATATGAACGTCCATCATCAATATACCAATGTGATAGACACTAATTAAAATCTAATCAAAATAAAGTGATTAATTGATTGCCTTATTAATGTCCCACTTAAAGGCAACACGGGGGGCTATCGGCAAAAGACCTCGCAGTTTTAAGCCACCATCAAGTAGTGACGAGGACGATACTTCAGTTGGAATCCAACTCCCCAAACTTCCATACATCGCAAACATGAGAACATTAAGCTTCAGGGTATTTAATATGCATCAGCCCCACTACACAACGGATCTCTAGTTAAATCAGGACTCGAACCCACGACTCGAAGGAAACAAAGCTGGCCATGTGCTCGCGCTTATGACCTCATCGGTTTAATCAAATAAAACCAACCTAACTAGAATGAAGGAACACAACAAATTCATTTATTAAGTGGTTGATTGGAATTAATATTATACTACAACCTTCAAAATAGCTAATGTCGACACTTCCTATCATAGTGATGGGGACGACCCCTGAATAGCACCTCCCTTTACAAACTTTCCCAAAACACAATGGAGCCAGTTCTTTTTAATAAGTATAATCAATTTTAGTTTCAAATTTTTTATATCGCATGTTTTCTTACCTTGTAAAAGGTGTTTTACTGCAGATAACCTAAATTAGCAGGCAAGGAACATTTCGATATTTCGAAGAAGTTGACGCTGGAGTTCTTGGCTCTAGTCTACAGTTTGCATCAGTTGTGAAAAACAGCTGTACACATTCGGTTGATACACTCGCCCAAAAATTTAAGAAAATTAAGGATGATGTGTATTGAAAAAAAAAATAATTAATGAAATACAACAATTTTAAGATTATAAAAAGAAGAAGCAAAAGGGAATGTTTAAGTTGTGTGCAAGAGATTTCCGAGTGTGTAAATTACATCAACCAATCGGGGAGCAATATCGCTATTTCAATTAAAATTATGTGAGAGGGAAATTTTACTCTGCAACCAGAGTTAAAAGCTTATGTTATGATTGGTCTTCTGGTTCACTGACTTTGGAGGAACTATTCGGTTTCTTTGATACTTCGTTATAAAATCATTGCTGTTTTAATACCATCAAATATTGCTTTATTTTTAGAAAATAACAATTTCAACAACATTTTTTTAATCTGAAATTGCAAATGTGTTTATATGTTGAAGAAAGTCTTATGGAAAATTATTCTACCAAAAGAAAATATCTTTTATAGCACAAAAAAATAGAATCCTCAACGGAAAATTTACCAATAAAAGTATTCTCTTTTGAGTTACAAAACCGAACGCATATTTTGCCTAAAAGATTATTCGAAAATTATCTCCCAGCAGATGTATTTTTATACTGGTAAAATGTTTCTTGAATGATCAATTTAATCTCATTTTACTGAGAAAAATTTACTGTAAATGTATACATTCTGTGAAAAAAGCAATGTTTATGTATTACCAAGAATGATTTTCAAATTGTGATACCTGTACTTTATGTTAGATATATTTTAATGTAATCGATTACTGATAAACGTATAAAAGCTAAATTCCTTATTTGCATATTTTGAGTATAACTATACTCTAAATTAATTAATTACTTTCCACAAACTGAATTTTGGTGGTTGTTTTTTTTTAGATCTGTTTACTTTTCCCCCAAACAAATTAAGTAATCTTTGCATTAAAGTAGCATATTTATCTTGCATCGTTCAGCAATATTATACATGACACAATAATTTTTTTTAAAAAGATCAAACTATCAATGTAGTATTGTAAGAATTCATTTAGAAAGATACTTCATAAATAATTTTTTTTTCCTTCTGTAACTTGTTCATATTTTAATAAAAAAAATAAATTAATGAATTAAAAACATGACAAAGGGAAAACTTGAATAAATGTATTGAGAATTTTTGCACCGTTATGAATTTCATCAGAAAGAAAAATTAATAACCCCATTGAATTAAATAGTTAAATAATAATAAAACTATATAATAGCTATTTAATAAATAGAAGCAATAAAGTTGACAAGACATGCATTAAAATTTAAAAAAAAACATTCTCATAAACATTTCTAACGTTAAAAAAAACAATTCTAGTTCTTTATTACGATAATAAAATTGTGACATAAAATATTAAAAAGTATACGACAGACGTAATTATTTTTCTAGGCGAAAAAAAGTTTTCCCCGAAAGATTTTTTGACAGAATTTTGATGGATGAACTGCATAACATTATCAAAAGGTAAGCGAGGAGGCAGCTTTTGTGTTATGTGTATAGAATGAATTATTCAATAGGAAGTTGGCCGTGTTCTAAAAATGCTATAATGGGCTCAAAAACCTTTCATATTAAAATAGAATATGACCTTTTAATGTATTATTTATTTTACTTTTGCATTTCGTTCTATATTCTTTGTAGGAAGTAATTTTAGTATGTCTACTAAAATAAAATTTTGCTCTTCAGATTAAAATTAAAGAAACCATGCTTTGTTTTCTAACTTGTGCTGAAATAATTCAAAAATTTCAAAATTAAATTTTGATTTTCCAACCAATTGAAGAATTATTATAATGTATCAAAAAACTTGGCTTTATGAATGGTATTTAATTGTTTTATTGGACCTTTCCACCTGCCTACTTCTCTACTGGCCTATTTCTAAGATTAGATAATCATAGCTAATACATCTCGGAATTTTCGATCCACGATCAAGTGATGAGATAGACACCTGATTTTCATTTAATTATTTAATATTATATTTATTAATTTTTTTTAACTGTGAGGGCTTTGCACTTTTTAGAAAATTAGCAAAACTGACACAAATTGAGACTAATTACACTAGTTAATGCAATCAAATTAAAACTTTAAAAAAAAAAGGAATGAACATCTCATATATAACATGAAAAAAAATTCATATATAACAGGAATGAACAAATCATATAAAACGCGAATAAATAACTCATAAAATATGAGAGAGCAATTTATGTTCTATCACTTCTTTCAATTTTTTCCTGTTAATTAATAATTTATCAGGAAAGAGACTGTATTTTAAATTTGTGATTTCATTCAATAATTTTGTTAAGAAATGTGTTAATTACTCGATAAGACAGATTATGCTGCCCGTCAAATAAATAAATAAATAACTCTTTATAGAACTATATTTTGAGCAATGATAAACCATTTCATCACACACACACGTGTGTGTGCGTGCGTGCGTGCGTGTATGTGTGACGAAGAGGTGAATACCTCTGCTTTTACTTTAAGTTCAGATATAATGAATCATGATGTATTTATAATAATAAAATGTATATTTAGTACAAATATATTTAACATGATACGTTTATTAAATATTGAAAATAATATTTTTTTTTATCAAAGAATGCTATTTGAATGCCGGTCAACAATAGTTAAACTATGGAACAGTGACTAAAGGCTATGTATTAACAATAAAACCACACTACAACATAAATGAACCAACATATGTATCAACCCTTCAGTAACGTTCAAAGTAAGGCTAAGGCATTGGTTTTTGGAATTAAACACCGTCATTCTGAGACTCGATCAGCTTGAATGAGGTCATGAAGAATTTGAGACAGTACTTCTCTTACCAGACTTTTCCCACCATGCTAAGCAAGTTTTAGGTTTAAATAGAAGATATAAATAGAAGTACACACATTCACAATTTAAATTCTAAGTCTAAAGAATAATTAAATGAACGTTATTTTTATTGTGTACAAGAATAATAACTAATCCATGGAAATTAAAGCAAAGAAATTAATAAATAATCAATCAATACTAACTTAGCAGTGTTATTTTTAATGGGTTTTCTTTAACTCACATTGTAATGTTGTCTGGGTCAATTGTAACTTCATCTGGTTCAAAACTTTAAAAGCTTTTTTCTTACATTTTAAAGCGCTTAATTGAGCTGAAATTTTCTATATACGCTTGCTTTGGATAACAATGCGGTAATTTGACTATAATTAATAAAAATTAATTGATTAACACTAATTATTTAAAGAATTCAATTTTACGTCAAGTTTCTCGCCAAGTCACCAAATCCGTCGTTTAATAATTTATCGTTTGCTTTGATTTTAATTGCATGTAGCTTAATTTATTAACATAATGCTTAATTGAGCAAAAAATTTTACACGTATTTATTTTAGATGATAAATTTAATAAATGTCAAATAATAAAATAATTTATTAAAACAAATTATTGAATAAATTCATTTTGACTCAACGTACCCTTTAGCTTTTAAAATTTTGGGTATTAAAAAATTATATTACGCAAAGTGTGAAGTTTGAAAGAAAATTCATGCTCAAAAAAACTTGTTTCTTACCAATGTTATTTTTAATAACATGTTTAAAACCAAAAAAATAAATATATAAAATAAATAGAGAGCTAAAAAATCACACGCCTATAATTATTGTTAATGAAGTATAATGAAAATTTACCCATAAGTACCACTAATCTATCAAAACAAAGCTAATTGTTGGTAAAGATGGGTGTGTGTATACACATATATGTGTGTGTGTTTATAGTGGTGTCCAAATGTTCAGCATAATTCATAAAATAATAATAATCTGAGAAAATGTTGGTGAACTTGTTTGGAAAAACTTGCGAATAACCATCTATTGAAGTTAAAACTTTGTCTTTATGCAAAATATTTCAGTTGACGTCTTTATGTGCAAAACAACTGCGCAAGTCAAGAACCGGATAACATGGCTCACTCAGCATAAGCATTCAGATAGGTTTCGAGCAATAAATGTGCGAAGAAAGGTTATTAATGATTAAATAGATCTAAAATATTAGCACAAAGACAACAACTAGATATGTTTGTGAAAAAAAGAGTCGTCGAAACGCTCTGATCCAGTCGATCGCAAACCTAAGTCTCGAATTTTGAACATTCCTCAATGTATGATCACAAGAGTGTGACAGAAATTTCAAAGAGCGGGAAATATTAATCGAAGACCAATAATAGGTCAGCCAAGAGTCACAACTGTTCGTCAAGATCTATATTTGATAACTGAGCGACGTCAGTGGGACAGTTGTGCCAGATAAATGAGCTCAGCACCAACATTTGCCACAGGAGTACGAATTTCCAGACAAATTATTTACAGATGTTGATCACGTTGTTTTCTCAATCATGTTGCTTTCTAAGCCAGATGAAGAGCCAGTTTGCATTCTCCTCGCATCTACGTATTAACTTGCTAGATTAAACTAGAGTTTAGAGCATCAGTAAAGAAGTTAGGGACAGTAGCCAAAGTGATGTTCAGATACAAATGTTGCTTTAATCTGATCGCTTAATACTGCTAAATATATGAAGAGAATATAGAACTCGTTTCACCAAGGAAACATCATAGAAAGACATTGGTTTCTATCAAAATGAGTCACGGTTGGGTCCCATGCTGAACAACCGAACAGACCTCCATATCTTTGAGACGGGATCTACGACTGCGAAAAGATACAGCGATGAAGTTCTTGAGTCTTATGTTCACCTGTTTCGATTTTTTTGTCAGTCTTGACCATACTTATGAATGATAACGCTGTTTGTTACCGTGGGAAGTTGATTGACGACTTCCTTGAAAACAAAAATATCCAATGCATGTTGTAGCCTTCTTACTCACCTAATTTGACTCCTGTTGAACATAAGTGGGATTTGCTCGGGAGATGATTTTCAGCTTTCCCACACCCTTAAAGCTCCGTTCCAGAACTGAAAAGAGTTCTTCGGGACCCTTTGAGCTCTTCCAGCCCACAACTCATCCAAAAATATCATATCAAGTATGGGAAATCAATCTGCATTGTGTCTGACTATCAGTGGTGACCACACACCTTATTAAACTGCCGCATTACTTTTTTTTACTTCATTGGTTTTTCACTAAATTATGAATTCCTATTTTGCCCAGTTTTCTTTCAAACAGTTTCTTTAGATAATAAAAGTGATTAATTTCATTTGTTCGTAATATTTTCTTACTTCATAACCATTTTACACTCGCATATCATGTTTCCTGCTCTATTTCGACTTAAATTTCCTTCATTAGAATAATAAAATTATATATATATATATATATATATATATATATATATATATATATATATATATATATATATATATATATATATAAAAATATATATATATATATATATATATATATATATATATATATATATATATATATATATATATATATATATATATATATATATATATACACATATATATA
>BMAW01060826.1:183311-232387 GCA_019974015.1 Nephila pilipes
TATAGTGGTGTCCAACGTTCAGCATAATTCATGTAACACACAATCTGAGTAAAATGCAAGTTGGTGAACTTGTTTAAAAAAAAAAAAACTTTAACAACCATCTATTGAAGTTAAAACTTTGTCTTTATGCAAAATATTTCAGTTGACGTTCATGTGCAAAAAAAACAACTGCGCAAGTCAAGAACTGATGAATACGGCTCACTCAGCATAAGTATTCAGATAGGCGGAGCAATAAATGCGGAAGAAAGGTTATTAATGATTAAATAGATCTAAAATATTAGCACAAAGACAACAACTAGATATGTTTGTGAAAAAAAAGATCGTCGAAACGTCGATCCAGTCGATCGCAAACCTAAGTCTCGAATTTTAAACATTCCTCAATGCAGCGTCACAAGAGTGTGACAGAAATTTCAAAGAAGGGAAATATTAACGAAGACCAATAATAGTTTCAGCCAAGAGTCACAACTGTTCGTCACATCTATTTGATAACTGAAGGACGTCAGTGGACAGTTGTGCCAGATAAAATGAGCTCAGCACCAACATTTGCCACAGGAGTACGAATTTCCGCAGACAAATTATTACAGATGTTGATCACGTTGTTTTCTTAACTATGTGTTGCTTTCTAAGCCAGATGAAGAGCCAGTTTTGCATTCTCCTCGCATCTACGTATTAACTTTGCTAGATTAAACTAGAGTTTGTATCAGTAAAGAAGCTTAGGGACAGTAGCCAAAAGTGGATGTTCAGATACAAATGTTGCTTTAATCTGACGCTAATACTGCTAAATATAGAAGAGAATATAGAACTCGTTTCACCAAGGAAACATCAGAAAAGACATTGTTTCTACCAAAAAATGAGTCACGGTTGGGCCATGCTGAACAACCGAACAGACCTCCATATCTTTGAGACGGGATCTACGGACTGCGAAAAGATACAGCGATGAAGTTCTTGAGTCTTATGTTCACCTGTTTCGATTTTTTGCTCAGTCTTGACCATACGAAAATGATAATCGCTGTTTTGAGTTACCGGGAAGTTGATTGACGACTTCTTGAAAACAAAAATATCCAATGCATGTTGTAGCCTTCTTACTCACCTAATTTGACTCCTTAGTTGAACATAAGTGGGATTTGTTTCGAGATGATTTTCAGTCAATTTTAAAAGCCTCCGTCTGGTGAACTTCGAAAAGAGTTCTTCGGGACCCTTTGAGCTCTTCCAGCCCACAACTCCATCCAAAATATCATACTTCTGGCATGGGAAATCAACTTTGCATTGTGTTCGACTATCAGTGACCCCACACACCCTTATTAAACTGCCGCATTACTTTTTTTACTTTCATTGGTTTTCTACTAAATTATGAATTCATTTTGCCTGAAGTTTCTTTCTTCAAACAGTTTCTTTAGATAATAAAAGTGATTAATTTCTCATTTGTTCGTAATATTTTTACTATAACCATATTTTACACTCGCATATCATGTTTTATTTCGACTTAAATTTCTATTAGAATAATAAAATTATAGAGAGTTATATATATACATATTATATATATATATATATATATATATATATATATATATATATATATATAATATATATATATATATATATATATATATATATATATACACATTTCTTTTTACATTTCTTTCTGGATATTTTAAATTATTCTTTCATAAATTTTCAGTATAATATATATCGTGAAGATCGGGACTGCGCAAACAAGATATAGGAGGCATGGTGTAGTATTGTTATCCATGTGTAGAATGCATAAAATAGTCAGTCCTGTTAGTAAGATAGTTGTTGTGCTACATTGAAGTGGAGAGTACCATTTTTATTGTTCTAAAGCCTGTTCACAAAAAAGGATTAGCCATTGTGGATTAAAATTGAGGTTGCACGTCGCAAAAATGCGACATGTAACTAATGACTCTGTGGTTCTGTACCACACAGGTAGGATATCCATTCCTCAACATCAGATTCATATCGTAAGGAGTCTGCTTTCCATAGACCTTCTCTGGACTGTCCAGGAATTATTCTCAGAATCTCAGTCATGAAACGATAATACATATACTGAAGGGGGGGGGGAAGAAAGGTTCAAGATTGTGATGCAGAGAAGTGGATATGTCTCCAAGCCCAAAATACTTGTACTTAAAAACGTCTTTAGTAAATGAATGAGTGAAGGATGAATATATATTCCAAAAAATAGGGCTAATTGAAGTATGACACTACGTCTATTAATTAATTTATTCACTATCTATAAGAAGTTAATAATTTTTCTACAATTTTACTTAGGTATTTTAACTTAGAGAGAAAAGTATTTGTGGTGTTTAAGATAATTTGGTAGATACAAAACCTTGTTCTGAAAATAATATTGTTTTCGTTGGGTGCAAGAAATTATAGTAAAGCCTGTTGTCCCGATATATTCATCATGATGTAATATATTTTTAGTGTATGCGAACGTTTGTACCATACGTTCAGGGGAGTAATCAGAAATTTTTCATAGGGGGTTTCTTCCATTTCAACTCATATCTCAAAATTAGTTTCAAATTTTGTTTATTTTCCAGGTGAGAAAAATGTTTATGTGAAGTACTGGATTTTGAACATTTACTTTTTAAAAAAAAATTAAAATTTCAGTATAAAAGTTACAGTTCTAAAATCTCAGTAATAGCAATTAATGGGATAGGGTCGCAACACCCATATTCCCCCCCCCCATCGCTATGTCACTGCTCTAGATACTTTACTATTGAATTTTGATTATATAAACCGTTTCATTTCTATCAAAATCATTTCATTCTGCTCCTACCTACTCAGAAGAATCATTCCTCAAACAATTCCGATTTTGAAAATCTAGTTATTTTTCCGAGTCTGTTCCATGTGAAGAGGGAAAGAACAGGGAGACGCTAAATTGACCATTGCTGTCTGGCCAGTTTTCAGAGATCCCCTCAACTTAATAACGATAATTAAGATCAAATACAACTGCTGAAAACTTCGAAGTCAAACTTTTAAGTAACACACATTTGGGCAACCCCCCTCCCCCCTGCAGTCCTATGAAGAGCTAAGTCCCTTTTAAAACAGTTCGTTTTGACAACAAATTGCCACTTCACGGAGATGTGACAGGCCGAGGTAGAATCAGTTTTCTCTCTTCGTTTTAAAACAAAGAACATCTCGGTGGAGGGGGAGGCAGAGAGAAGAGGGACGTCTTTTACTTCCTGACGCCTTCGTACTATTCTGACATCGGGGGTGGAAGACGAGGTGGTCCTCACTTGATTCGATTATAACTTCCACTTTGCTACGGTTCCTTAAAATGCCTCCCAAATATTAAGTCAACAGTTCCCAGTTAACTTTTTTTATGATTATATTTCGAACAGGATGGGAGGGGGGGGGGGGGGAGAGAGAGATGATGGAGAAGAGAGAGAGAGAGAGGAGGCTCTATAGTGTGTTACTTTCACCTTCAGTTTTTTTATTATTATTTTATTCTATTTTAGATTTTTTTCCCCTTCTTCTTTTCTTTTCATTTCTTTTTTCTTTTTTGAAGCTTTCTAATCAGTTTAAGAGTTCGGAGTCAGGGAGAGAAAAGTTGAAGCCTATTAGAAGCCACGCCCACCGGTCGAAGAAGGGAACCAATCAGCACTCGGCGCGAATTAAGGATCTTTAATCTGATTACCTTCCCCCACCCTAACGCCAACTTTCCCTCCCCCTCTAACGAGCTAATGGATCGTGCATAGTCCCATTTTTACCCTTTGTTTCTTCCACGAACCCCCCCCCTCTCCTTTCCTTACTTTCCTTCTAACGGCTTTTCATTAAAAGTGTCTGAACAACCCCCTTCCTGCACTCATCCACACATACACCCAAACGAATTTTTTTTTCTTGTTCTAAAATAAATAATAAATCGACAGGGAATAAGAAAGAGTAAAGAAGATAATAAAAAAATAAAATAATATAAGAAAAGTCGAATATTAAAAAAAAATTGTGAACTTTCCATGATTTTGTTACATTTAAGACAGACCTTTATAGTGAAATTACGTCGAGGCTTTTAGATTTCTCTAAAACCCTGCGAAGATGCTCGTAAAATGGAGTGAAAAAGTTTAGAATACGCGGGAGAATGCTAGAGAGAGAGAGAGAGAGGTGGGTAGAATTGAAGACGGGGTAAGGAAGGGCTTTTTTACGAGAAGAATTAGGCACTACTTTAACGAACGTCACATTCTGCCGGGCTGCTTAAAATATTCCTAATGTTCCCTCGTGTTTAGGGTATTAGAGGAGTAAATAAAGCCTTTGCATTATGGTTACTTTGCAAACACTTTTTGTTCGCTCTCGATTTTCTTTTCGTGCTCTTATGAAAAGCCGGTGAAAGTCAGGAAATGTTGCAGAAATTTCATTATTTTATTATACTTTTCAAGTTTACTTATTTATGATTGCTAAGAAATTTTAATTATGTATAGACTATTTAAGGGAAATTCTGAGTACAATAAAAGCTTTCAAAGAATGTTTTATTCTAAAATCCATTAATCTTTAACAAAGATTATTTTAAGATAAACTTTTTATAATTAAAAACAAAGAAAAAATGATTTTCTTTTCACCCAACGGTTAATCTTTATTTAAAAATATCAACTAAAAATTTTGTTAACTATTTCTTAAAAAATACATTTTAAAGCAAAAATTGTCAAATATTACTTGTTGAGAATTAATTTTTTAAAACTTAATTCATACAAGAGTGGAAATATTAATTAATGACATTTTTTAAGAGGCAGAATAAATTTTGGGTCAAAATCTTCTCAACACTAAAAATGCGAATTTTTTTCTTACTTGTATTAATAGATGTGACTTACTTGTTAAAAATAAGTTGGATCAAAAATTAAGAAAAAACTTTTTGAGATTAAAAAAAAATCGATGTAATGTAGCAAGAAATTATATGATTGAAACTAACTAAGTTTTATTTTCAATTAAAAAGAATTAATTTTGATGATTATTCATTATAGTTAAAACTAATGATTCGTAGCTTTATTAAAATAACTTTAAACAGGAAATTAACAAACGAAATTATACAAAAAATAAAATTTAATCTGATTACAATTGCTTGATTTTATGAAACTTGGAAATGCATATGTTCAGCAAGGCTGTTATTGAACTGAATTTTCAAAAAAGGATTTCGAATGTCTATAAACCAGTTGAAAACTTTTATTTAGTTTTGATCATTTAAGGAGATTTTAATTCGCTTATAAATAGATTGATGCCAAAAAAGATCCTGAAATTTCCAATTACTCGTCAAATATTCTTTTAAGACATATATCTATTGTTATTTTAAATTCTTAATTTTTTAACTCCATTATTCTTTCAAAGGCAAGAAAACGTAAGTATCTTAGCCCCTCTAATCTCTGAACTCAAGCTTATCATCAGTGAAATGGAAAATAATTGTTCTGCATCAATGCATGAAGAAACATTAACGCCACTCTACTTCCTGAACAAATTTGCTTTCATCCCTAACCTTGCCAGAATGATTTACAACTTTAATTTACATAACCGAATTAATTTTTGTAATTTTGAGCTCAATGTATCTCAGGAACAGAAAAAAATCTATATATGTCTCTGAAATTCCATTAACTACATGCTTTGTTATTTATATTTATTTCACTCATATAACTTTTGTTTTGTTTTAAAATGGTGCTAAATAAACGCAGATATATTGTAAGAGTTTTAATTATAACTAAGAAATAACCGAGATATCTGGATATTCTGTTGCATTGTTTGATTTCAGGAAACCATAGATGCCCTCAGTATGGAGAAGCTAGAGTTCAATTTGTTGCTCATTTAGTAGTAATTAAAACTTTAAGACATGCCGGGATAAAAACTAAAATTTTATGATACTACAGGTTATTTCGATCTACGACTTCCTAAAACTAAACAAATTAATAGTAAAAGTTATAATTTACGATATTGTGTGCATAGGTATTGATTAATATGTAGAACAAATTTTATCCGGAAATCTCGGTTATTTCTTAGTAATAATTAAAAGTTTACGATACTCTTTCGTACTTCGTTGAGATTTTAATTTCTATGTATGTGTGAAAAGACATTTTTCTCCCCGCTTGAAAGTTTGGGCCCTGTTCTTTAATGTTAGACTAAGACATAATTAAGCTATTTGAAGGAGAGGAAAAGAAAGCGTAAAATATAATATCGCACAAACAATACATATGGCAATCAGTGATGTTTGTCAAATTACTTCAATTTGATCGTTACATCTGAATGGTCATGGTCACGAATTTATGGTCGGTGTAGTTAAGTAAAATTGCTGTTTTAGCCTTGATATAGCTGAATACCCATCGTACAGAATAATGGGTACTTCTAAACATTAATACAACTGGGCCTCTTAGGCATGCAATAACTATGGGAAAGAGGAGCTGTCTTAGGTACAGTCCTAATCTTTCGAGGGTTAAAAATTATGAGATCTATTGTCATTGTCCTCATGTCACTCCTTGTAAGTAGTTAATTCAAACAAACCAACATTTCTATCAAATAGTGCCATTTTAATTATGCATAATATTGGCAGTATTGAAAAATTTAAAGATGTAACAACTTAATGAAACGGATGCTTCCTATTCTAATTCTGTCCTGTGCAAAATGTAGTGTTGCTTTAAGATGACGTTTGCTTATGACAAATTTGAAAGATTTTATATATGTCTTATATATATCCATTCATAATTAACATCTTCATAAAGCTCCATGGAGGAGATAAGAAAGTGAATGAAAGAGAGATATGTAAGCTCTATGAAAGACACAAATAATGTAAATGGCGTCGAAATTGCTTGTATATATTACCCATAATACGAAAAAAGCAATATTAAATCATGTGAGAGTCACACGTGTTCCCTTTTTGTGTACACGCTAGCTTTTAATTTCTTATTTCTTTTCAGCTCTCTGTGTTAAAAAAAATTGCATTTCACAATATGAGACATCCAGTATGGTTTGTGCCAATGGAGTCATATTTTGTAATTTAGCTATCATGAAGCAAAGAGGCCGACACTTGAGTAGACCCAAACCTTGCTCTTACACTCTGCATCGAATGAGAGCTTGGGGATCTCTCTGAATTCGGCATGAAAGCAGCTCCTCTTTCTTCATTAATCCGCTTAACAACTTTATGACAGAATTGGCATTTTATAAGACTATTCTATTTTCGAGATACTAGTTACTTCATGATGTTAGGTAAAAAAGATTGACACACTACTACTACTACTAATAATAATAATAATAACACACACACACACACACATATATATTGTACATCATCTGGGTTTCTTTCTTGAAAAAATTATATGGACGGGATTAAGAAAATATTTTTCAAATGTTACTATTAATCTCTCTTAAAATAGTGACTTAAAACGACTATAATCTACTGAAAAAGATAGGTTTCCGTTGAGAATTCAAATCTTTACACTACGTGTCTAGCAATGAACTTAAATCATCACTTTATATCTAATAAATTCATATCCATACAGACCAGACTATGAGTTGATTGTGCAGCGCTCACCCTTCATTATTTAAATCTACAGACATTGTAAAGACTAATTAAATAATCAAAAAAATAACAATTCCAGTTGAATAGACGCTAAGAAAAGGACAACATAGTCTATTAGATATCTTTCCGGATTATGCTATACCGCTTTCTCTCGAAAAACTCCCCACACGCCTGAATCCTAGCTTAAAATTAAACAATAGAGTCTTAGTTTATTAACTCACTAGCACCGAGAGATATCTTTTCTAATACAGAATGTTCGATTCCTTTTACACCTTACTCAACCAGGAGTCACTTCTAAACTATTTTAACTACAAACGAACTAGTATAACAATTCACTCCAATTCACTTACAAACATCTATCGACTTCTCGTTATCATCTGTCCCCTCCCCCCATTCCTTTCAATTCCATTTTTCACTTATATATCATTATCCTTAATTCAGTTCAGTAATTAAATCTAATTTTCCCAATCATTTGGTTGGAAAGGAGGAATTCTACGCAATTCAAATTGCAACAAGACCCCAAGGTTAGTGAAGAGGAAACCGCGAATATCTGAGCGTCATAAATTAATCAGACAAACGTATGCTTTTTAATACGCATTTCCAATTCTTTTGCCGTTTTATAAATAATTAAAAATGTATATTTTACGTAAAAATAATTAAGAAATTATGTCTTTTCCGTCTACATGTACAATAAACTTCTTATAGTGAAAGGAAAAGTCATGACTGGAATTGAAATCATTTGATAATGTTGATTATGAAAGAAGTTAAAATAATAACGGTAAGCATTTATGAATAAAAAAAGAAGCAATAACATTTATTTCTTACACAAGATTATTTCTCGTAATTTTGCTACATCAAGCTAATATCCTTGTTTGAAATCGTTTTTCTAATCCAGTTTTAAGGAAGCAATAAGTATTCTTAAAGGTGATTTTAACCACAATTTTATCTTATCTAGATTAAATCTCCTAAATAAATTTAAAATATCATTTTTAACGTAGTATCAGAAATATTCATGTATTATCAAAGTAAAGGGAAAAAATCTCTTTACTCAAAAAAATATTATAATACTACAGCTGTGGCATTTGTGTGAGGTCATGATTACCGTAAACAATGATATTCAATTTAAAGACATGAGTGAACGCTGTAGCCTAGAAGTCATGATTGCAAGTGCGTGAGCGGCGGTGTGTCAGTCGAACTGAGTGGCCACGGTAACTTAGTGATCATGGTAGCAGACTCGCGGCCGGTATTGTATTCGTCGAATCATGAGTTCGAATCCTAACGCCGCTAATGACCCACCATGTAGCGGTGTTGATGCTCGTTAAAAATCTGGTCGAGATCCCAAGTACTCCCATTGGCATGATATGTAAATTTGATAAGTAGAACGCCAACTCAGGTGTCACCCTCGTCACTTTACCGAGATTCAAAACGACAAAGCCCTTCGTCAACGACCCTCGTATTGCTGCTCAGTGCGACGTTAATAAACTATTAAAATATCATCAGTTGAGTTGTGGGCTCGAATCCTGATTCCGCTAAAGACTTCGAAGATAATGCACGTTCAATCCGTTGGATCTCAAAACCCTCTAATTGGTGAGGTGGAGAAGTTTGAGAGCGGATGGCTAGTTCATACTCTACTAGTCTACTAGTGGATGGCTAGTTCATACTCATAATTAGAAGGTCGGTCGCTAATGTCACTTCTTATGATGTTTCGAATGAAATATTGGTTCAAACCAATTATCAATAACACATTTTTAAGAAGTATTATTCACATAAAGAAAAAAGTGTAATAAAATTCAATCGAGGCAGAAAATTTCTCATTTTTCTTATGAAATAAATATTTCAAACTAAAACACCCTCAAATTAACCACAATAAAATCTTTGATTAAAATTTGTTTTTTATACGGCTAAGAAATTTATTCCTTTATTTATTGGATTTTCTATTTTAAAACTATTAAAAGTTTGCGTCATTTAAAAAAATCCGTTTAGCTACAAATAGTTCATCTTCAAATACATTAATTTTTGAAAATAGCCATAAAATGTAATAACTTCAAATGTGATCAAAAAAATAACAATCGAATGAATGATTAGTTTTCAAATTAAATTTCCTTTCGAACTTTTAGCTCTCGTCGGTCAAAATATTATTGTTTCTAAATATCTACTAATCATGATATTAATAAGATACGTCTATTTTTCACAACAAAGCAATTCATGTTTTTCAACTATGGAAAATAAAGAAATTTATTAAAGGCTTAAAATATAAATGTAGTCTTTTTTAAGAAAGCAGATTCCTTTTAAATGTTACATAAGTAATTAAAAATATTGCTGTTATTACGATTAATACACTCTATAACAATAAACAAACAAAAAAAAAAAAAAAACGACGCACCAAGAAAGATTTGTCCGACTGTAATAAAATATCATATGCAAAGACATTTTAGACCGAACATGCAAATTTTTACAATTTGATGTCCAATGAATGAATAGCGGGAGCTACAGCGTATCTGAAATGTGCACTCAGCAAGTGTTATAAGAAGCGATTCTCAATCTGATGGTCAAATTTTCTATTGAATTGCGATTTAGGATACCATTCAACGACTGAAAAAAATGCCTCACCGCAGGATTCGAGCTCATTACGAGCAACTGTCAGGGTTGAAAAAGGTCGTATTATTGGATTGAAAGAGGCCGATTGGGCAAATCGGAGAATTGCTCGTCATATGGGTCGAAGAGATACGGCGATTAGAAGGTGCTGGCAAGAATGGGTGGACAATGGTAGATTTCAGTGTCATGATGGTAGAGGTCAACCTAGGGCCACAGTAGATCGGGAGAACAGAATGATTTTCAGATGAGCTGTCACAGCACCTGATTCATGGTTATCAACCATCAGACGTGCGACCCGTACACGAGTGTCAACCATGACCATTCACAGACGGCTGACAGAGGGAAATCTACGCTCGTACCGACCGATACGCCACCTGCCACTTACGCCTACACCCTGTCCAGCCAGATTACAGTGGTGTTTGGCTCGATCAGATTGGAATGATGCTGATTATGAACGTGTAGTGTTTAGCGACGAATCCCGCTTCCAACTATGTACTGACGATCATCGATGGCGTGTCTGGAAACACCCAGGGCAGCGTGCTGATTCGGCTTTCACTATTGCATGCCACACAGACCCTCAACCAGGATTTATGGTCTGGGGTGCCATTTCCCTTGATAACTGGATCCCTTTGGTTGTCATTAAAGGCACACTTACTGCACAGCTGTACGTCTATGACGTTCTGAGACCTGTTTTGCAACCGTTCCTTTTGAAGTACCCTAGCCTTATTTTTTAACAAGATAATGCCAGACCACATGCGGCAGGTGTTGCTATGAGCTGTCTTACAGCTTGTGAAACACTTCCTTGGTCGGCCAGATCTCTCTCCAATCGAGCATACCTGGGATTTGATGGGAAGGCCATTGCTCTACCAGAGAATATTGATGACCTAGCCCCACAATTGGAGCCAATCTGGCAAGAAATACCGCATGGGACCGTCAGGTAGCTTTATCACTCTATGCCAGTCGTGTGGCAGCTTGCATTCAGGCCAGAGGTGGGTCAACACTTTATTGAGCTCGCTACTTTGTAACTATGTAACTCTGAAAAGAATCATTAAATTTTTTGAATTATAAATATTTGCTATTCTTTACATAATTTTCTTATCCGCCAATTTTTGTCTCCATCGGATTACTCCTTCTTGGTGCATTGTGGTTTTTATATATATATATATATATATATATATAGAGAGAGAGAGAGAGAGAGAGAGAGAGAGAGAGAGTTTAATAATGATTATAATAAGAAATCTTTAATTTTCTTTGCAAAACGGTCAGTGCTTATCAATTATCTATTCTAAAGAAATTTATCAATGACTTAAATACAGATATATTCTTTTAAAAAGCTTATTAATTTTAAAAGTTGTACTAGTATAAGGAATCATAAATAACATTCTATTTGTCTTTAAGTTACCCTGAAACAAAGATAGTGTAATGGATAATTTTACTAACAAGGTAATTATATATATATATATATAAGAATTTTTTATTTCATCAAAATTAAGACTTTTTTCCTAAAAATATATTTTCTATTTATTTAGTTAAATAATTAACAATTTAAACATATTTATCAAGGTAATAACTCTTTCTAGTATTTCATAATATTTTAATAATTATTTCTTTTCCTACCAAGCTGCTTTTTAAACATTTAATTTTATTTATCTAATTTTTTTTAATTGCGTTGTTTCACAATATATTTCACTTCATGCCACATTTTGAATAAATAAATCACCTTTTACCCCCTGAAGCATTTTTGAATAATTTTCCTTACTTTTCTTCCTTTGAAAGAAATGGAGGAAAATTTCTCTCTTTGAGACTTTTAAAAATCCTTTTGATCATTTTATTGTTTTGTACCTTTTCCTTTAAAGAAACAAAATATTTTACAAGTACTTGAATTCATCAAGTTTATTGTTTTTTTTTTAATTTCGAATCATGAATAAAATAATTCTTTTATGAATAGAATTGTTGTTTAATCAGTATTGCTTAAATTTTCCAAAGCATTCACTACATTTGAAAACATTTATTCTTTCCTTAGCATAAGATATGTTGGAAAAACAATATGTTGCACACTTTTATAGAGAGACACATCCTCATTATAAACATGCAGTTTTACTCTTTAATATATCCTTCATTTCAAGTGTTTAAATTTGAATATCTTCTGTTTCAATACCGTTTCCCGGTCTTTTTTTTTTTTAACTTAGTTTCTTTAAGCTCACAAAAATGTGCTAGTACGACATTGGAATTTGGAAAAACCGAAAAACCATGCACTACATCCCCTTTCTCTATTACACATTCTCTGTCTTGATCTTTCAAGCATAATATATAAATCCTGGTTCCCCCTCCCCCTTCCCTCCCCACTTTCTTTTCAAGACTTCCCATTTTCAGCTCCACTGAATTCGAAGGTAGTGCGAACACTAGTACCACCAAGAAAACAACATTCCAAACGACGCAGAAAACGCTTCTCTCAATTAGCGGTGCATACGCATTTCAACTCCAACCCCATGACGCACACCCTACTAGAAGGGGTGGGGAAGGGAGGGACTACCAACGTTTCAAACACAAAATTTTCGAGTAACGCCATTGCTAACACCAACATTTACAGAAGGGACGAACGCCCTCGAAATTAGAGAACCCACTGTGTGACAGCTGGGGTCGCGTTGTTACAAAACGGTTGCCGGGCAATCTCGTTTCCCCCCCCCTTCTACTGCGTGTTCGTACGATCTTACCCTCCCCCCTCCTTCCCTTAAAGAACCTCCCAGAACGAAATACCTAGTCCACTTAAACTGTGCCATCCTTGCTGTCAACGGCAACAATACGTCCCATAGATCTCGGCTCGATTAAATAACACGTCCGACCACCCCTTGTTCGACATCCCCCTTGGTACACCCCTCCCTCCCCTCCCCCTTCATCTCGTGCAGTGATTTTCCTTCCTTCGTTGAACTCCTTCCTTAAACTTCCTTCCATCCTTTGTACGTACAAGAGAAGAGAGATTTCTCGGGTTTAAGGTTTTAGATTGGAGAATATCGTCTGCTTCTGGAGGGGTGGACCGGGTGGAGGGAAGAAAGGAAACGGGCATTGTCGTTGATTAATGCTGTCGCAAACGGTATCTCCGGTACGGAGGGGCATGGCCCTGCTGAAAAGATCCAAGGGGTTGAAGATTTTTTTTTAAAGTGGATATGGCGATATTTTCAGTTAAGGATGTATAAAAAGGGTTGAAAAGGGAATGTAAAATTTTCGGTTTTTAGAATACCAGATCCAAAAATGGAAAATTACTTCTCTGAAGTACAAGATAATGTATTATGTCCTATGTCTTTTTAATCTGGGCGGTCACGTAAAAATTTTTAATAACTCAAACGATGAAACATTAGAAGTATTTGTATAACATGACGCGTTTATTAAAATTATGACCCAAAAGGAATATTTTTGAATTAAGCATGTATAGAATTCTGAAACTATTTTAAAACATTGTGTAAATTACAATTATTTGTAAGAATAACGAAATATAGTAATGAAACAAAGGCTTTTCTTGAAAATAATATGCTGAGAAATTTACATTATACGAATTCGTTTTTTCCCTCATAATTCTCAACGTTATTTGTTAATGTGCGATGTTAAGATATATTTTATGAGTATTTCAAATAAAAACACTGATTTTTTCCCCCCGATAAAATATGAGAAAAATTATTAGAAAACCAAAATAAAAAAAAATGAAGTTCATTTATCTTAATGATTGATTGAATCAATGAAGATAAGACTTGATCAGTTAATTTCATTAACAAACCTAAAAAATCAGTAAGTTTTTAATAAGGAAAGCAGTGTTAGCTGCAGAAATTTATATCTTCTGTAACTGGTATGTTTTTTTAAAACCATTTTGAATGAGTGAAAGTGAAAAAGAAGGGGGGAAATGATTTAACGTACGGGATAATGAAAGTTTACTCATTTCACTTGCATTAAAAAATTTTAAGAAATAGAGGATTTCTTTCTACTTTACCACTTTTAATAAGAAACATACATTTTCTCTCTTCTTTTCTTCCTTCTTAATAAAAAATCTTTTCGTCACCTTCTTAGTCATCTCATAAAACTGAGAAGACTAACACATTTAGTTTGGCTCTAGATATATTGAAAGAAATAACATATTTGAGATAACATTTGATGAACAACAAGTAATTATCAATATGTTTGATTTATTGATGAACATTAATAATCTTTGAACTGAACACAAATATGAATTATTTACATACATCAGATTTTGGAACTTTTAAAAATAAAAATTCATATAAAAAAAACTTTTGAATTTGTTTATTTGTATCTCTATTCAATGTCACATTACACTATGACGACGTTTCTTGCAATTGACTTTTAGCTAAGTAACCAGGAAGACACCTGAACAGGTATGAATCTCAATCTCAAAATTTATTTACTGTTCCCATCATATCCAATAAGATCTTTGAATGTTCAGCTGCATTTAATTGGCTCCTTCAATCCCTTAATTCCAAACAGTGATCAATGGGGAATTAGGACGTGAATTTATAATTAGAACAACTATAATTTGAGTTTCTTTCGCCAGCTACTGTGACATCATCTTCATGGGGTACAAAATTACGAGTCTCGTCACCAGTAATTCTCGTGTTACTTTTAATTGCGACATTAATAAACAAATCAATCTATTAATCAAAAAGTTATATTTTTTTCATTACAATTTTTTGATGTTACTACTGTATATATATAATAAAATTGTTTATTACTATTTAGAACTACATTTAATTAAAAAAATTTTAGAAAGAGTAACTCGTAGAAAAATATAATTAATTACTTCCTTCAGGTAACTAATGCCATGTAATAAAATTAAAAAAGGGAATTGAGATAGAGAATTGTGATAAGTGAGAGTAAAAAAGTATTTTTTTAACTCGCCCATTTTACAACTCAAAAATCTGGAGTGTGCATGAAATTTTCGATTCACATTAAATTTGTCTGCTCATTGCCGTACTTATTTCAAAGTTTATTGTATGCTAAACGATTTTTTTCTCGTTGGTGAAAAAATGTTAGTGACTTTTCTAGGCTAAAATGCATCCACGGGAAATCATGAATCAATAATTGAAGTAACGCATTTGAAATATTAATCAAGTACAAAATATATTAACACTTTCTACAAATACTTCGTTATAATAGAAATTATTTTCGCAGTCGATTTTCAGAGACTTTACACTCTTCCAGTCTCTCTAGGCTACAAGACACGCTTTAACCATCTCAGCTTCAAGTTCTGAGTAATACAAATCTAATTTCAAAATTGATAATGTAATACTTGCTTTTTTTTATTAGCAATTAGGATTCGACAAGTACTTAACTTTGCATTAAAATACTAAAATGAGTTATTCGTTTAAGCTACGAGCACATAACACAAAATTTCTAACGTTTTTGCTTTGATTTTGTGTACCAAATGTTATTTATATATATATATATATATGATCTTATTGTAAAACACTCACTCCTTCTCCAAAGAGAAATACCAAAAAAAAAAAAAAAAAAGGTGTAAACCTATTTTCACTAAATATACTAGACCGCGTAATTTTTTTTCCTTCGATTTTCTTTGCGATATTGAAAAAAAGTTCTGTCCGATAATATGCATTTGTTGTTAATTTTTAATCGATTAAAAGTTCAATAAAACATTATCAATCGAATCCAAAAGTAATTCAATTAACTTAAGCACTGTATTTTATAAAAAAAAAATAGTTTTATAGATTACTGAGTATGTTGAAACTGTCACATAAAAAAACAGTCCTTTATGACGTGGTTGCTTTTAATCTCCCGACTGTGAGTTGCCATGTTAACGCTTTAAAAACTATTGAATTAATTTATCTAGTAATAAAATCAGGAAACAAGGATGTAGGGATATCGTAAGGTTTTCATTAAAAATAACCAAGATATTTGCATAAAACTTATTCAGCATATTAATTTATTCTTATGAACATAATATTGTAAATTACAGTCATTATTGCTGATTTGTATGGATCAGAAAGCCCCAAAAGGAAGCAATCCACCGTATGTGTGGAGAATATAAAGTTCAATCAGCTTAGTTCTCTACAACGCTGGCCACCGAAAAGTCAAGAAACGCTGGGAGAGACGAATAAATATATATGATAACTATGTAGAGAAATCTCTCAAGAATAATAAATGTAAATTAAATTTCTATCTCGATTATTTTTAGTAAGAATTAAAAACTTACGATACGTGGTGATAATAATCAAAACTTTATAAAACTGCGGGATTCTTCAATCTATGGCTTCCTGAAACTGAACGAATCAACATTAACAGTTGAAATTTACACCATTACGTACATATGGATAGATTAATACGCAAAATAAATTTTATCCAGATTTCTCGGTTATCTCTTACTAGTAACAGAAATTTTACGATGCCCCCTCATCCTGGTGACTTTCTCCATCAATTGAAGAACTCTCATAAAAGATAGATTTGTTCAAAATAGTTAATTTGTAACATTTTTATTATTAAAAGAGTTCAAATTATAAAAAAAACCCGGCCAAACATATGAATTTTTTATTTCATGAATCAAATGCATTGTTTTTATTCTTTGCGTTAAGTTTTCAGTGATTTACAAAATGCAGAAATACAAAAAATAATCTTCAAAAGAACTTATTTGGGGGACTTTTCAAAAATCGGTTAAGTCCAGCGTCTCAAAAATATATTTCTGATTTATATAAGCCAATTAAGTAAATATTTTCGACTGCGTCCAGTTTATATGGAAAATCCTATTTTTAGATTTGAAAAACAGCTGCCTGGTTGTCATAGTAACTATATGATAACAACATTGATAGCATTTTTACATTTATATAACATGCATTAGCAATGTCAGATTATTTCAAATAAACTGAATACGATGCATATGTTTAAAAATGTAATAATGTTACTTTCAATATAAAAATTTCTAAAGACAACTGTAGGGACTGATGCACATAGATCTGTTGAAGTCCAAAGTCATCCCGTTGGAATATAAGGGAAGTTTGGAGAAAGAAGTAACTGCTCAGGTGTCACCCTCGTCACTTAGACTAGGTTAACCACGCCAATAGCCCTCATGTTGCTTCTAAGTGAGATGTTAATAAACAATAAATCAAAATATAAAAGTTTTTATAATTATTAAATCATGTACAGAAAACTATGTTAACATTTATTAATATAATTAAAAACATAAAGGTAATAATTTAAAAAATGGAGTACATTTGTGTTTGCTTATAGATCTTATTAACACTTTAAACATATTCCTTTATATCTAAAAATGATAAAAAAGAAAGAATTAAATTTAATTTTTTTCTTATTTTATATCCTTCTTGGAATAATTATCTGTCACACTTTCTTTATTTTGTTCTTATCATTTTTCAAAATTAGTGGATCTCTATTTTCATATTATTTGCTTTATAAATCTGTATTGCATAGCTCAGGCTAAAATTAGGAAAATTTTAATAAGTGAATATAATGAAGATAATTAATATGAAAGGAAGAGATCTAAAAACAAATAGAAATTTAACACAGCAATATAGAAGAATATTTTAAAAGAAATTTATTTGGGAAAAGATATTCCCCTCGGAAAAAGAAGCTATTTCGTAATTATAAATTTTCTTCTGTTAAAAAAAATAACTACTTAGTAGTGTAAGATAATTATTAGAATAAGGTAATAATTCTGTATCTTTTTTTAATCTGAGACTTAATATTTTTCATTAAATATAATGTACATTATTAGATTAAGAATAAAATAAATGAGGTTGCGTTTCCATATGAAGAGTACTTATTTATTTTGAAATATCAAAAAAAAAAAAAAAAGTGAGGGAAAAAAACTTTGAACATATTTGAGTACACTTTAAAAAATAATACTATCTTTATTATTAGGCAAAAAAAAGGAAATTTTAGAGAAAAAGGATCAAATTTTTAATATATTTCATAAGATTATTGTTAAATTAACTTTAAAAAACGTTTATTGTTTCCATTAAATTTTGTTTAAAAATCAAATATCATTGTTCCTCGTCTATTAAAAATTTTCTAGTTATAAATTTTGTCTGCTATAAATTACTCATTCAGATCAAATTTCTTTTTTATTGATATTTAATAACCACAAACGTGAAAAAGGAGTTTCGATTTATTTAACATATCCTTTACGGCTGTGAATTTTAAGAGATTATTATTAAAAATGTTTCTGTACAAATATGGTTTTGTTATTTGTAAAAGAAATATTAATTAAAAAGTTAATGCATTTTGAATTCCCTCATATAACTGTCAAAGAAAAAAGAGTCTGTTTTCTTTCTGACCATATGGAAAAGATAAAATAAAAAGAAATTTCAATCAAATGTAACATATATCGTAATACAACTCGGAAGTTTATTTTATGCAATTTCATTACAGAAGTCTCAATAAATTGAATACCTTAAATTAATTCACAAATAATCCAAAAGGATTTAATTAAAAATAAATGGTAAGATTTGAGGGAAACAGAACTGCAGTTTGTTATTTATTTATAAAATATTCTTTGTAACGTAAATTGATTAATAGTTTTATTCACTCACAAAGCTTTCAACGGAGCTCTCAAATGCGTTTCCCCCTTCAACTAACCCTTTGGGACTTTAATATGATGTTGTATGAATAGAAAATCTCTCAAAATGAATGAAATGCGATTTATGTAGATTAGATTAAAATTTTGAATGTGGTTAACATTTATTAACATCGCACTTAGAAGTAGCAAGAAGATTATTGGCAACTAACCAGGCAATTTTGAACTATAGTCAATTGGCGAGGATGACATCTGAATTAGCATCTCTCTCTCTCTCCAAGCTTCCAAACCACACCAATGACAGGACTAGGTACTTCGACCAGATTTAACGTGCATCAGTCTCGGTGCACGGCGGGTCTTTAGTGACCTCGGGGCTCGAACCCAGACTTGACGAAAACAATGCCGGCTTCGAGTTCGCGATCATGACCACTAAGCTACCGAAGCCACTTAGGATTATGGTAGTGTATAGAATAGGTTTGACTTAAGACATTTATAAGTAGTGAAGAATTTTATTCGAAATGTGTTTGTAGTAGAGAGTGTGAACGAAGGAATAGCGCCGAGAAGCATAAAAAGTTATCAGATTACAGCTAGGAAGGACCTGTATCGGGTCTGCGGATAGGATCTTTATTTCTAAGGACTAAGGCCCTGCAGCAGTTAAGGACAAATTATAATATTTGTCTTTAGATTAATATCTAATGCATCAGCAGATGCTTAGGGATTCACTTTTAAATAATCTAAGATTTGAATAAAAGCAATTTTATTTCATTAATTGCCTAACTGTGACTGTTGACTGTGTTGATTTTTGGCTGTTTAAATAATAAATAGTAGTAATAGAAGGAGAAAAAAATAATACCAGTTTATTACAAATTAAAATGGTAAAAAAAAAGAGAAAATAAGAATGCTTTTTTTTTTTCACCATTAAACTAGATCGAACACACACACATAAATTAATTTTCAATGTCAGGTTCCAATTGGTAACTGAAAGCAAAAATGTAAATCTTCTGAATTCATATCGATGCTCTAGCCTACGAGACTCTGAATTGGAAAGTTAATTGTGCCCACATCAAATTGTGAAATAGTTTAAACAGAAAGAAAGTTTTTACAGAACATACGAAATTCTATTTAAGTTTTTAAATTCGAATGGGAAAGTTCATTCAATTGGCAAAGAAATAGCTTCATAACATACAACACGCATTCCCGTTTCTTTGAATTGTTAAAATAAGCAAAATCTGTATTCGTCTCTCTACACAAGTAATTTAGTTTCGAAACGTTATAATTTATACATTTGGAGTTTTATTTTTCACTAATTTCTGATCATATGATTCATTTGACTTTTTAAACTGATTATGTAAACGAGTTACTCGTACTTATTGCTTATTTGATGAGGGGGGGGGTTGTTGTGAAGGGCGAGGATTGCAGAGCCATGAAAAAATCATTTAGCTGGACGTGATTCCTTGTCGGATTGCAATAATTTCAAATAATGCCCCCACTTCCAAAAATTGACTTTTAAGTATAGAATTTTAATGGAATAAGAGCATACAGTTTTTATTCAATTCAAATGGAGTCCATATTTTGTGAATTGTTGAACAGCACAGTCTTTACTGAAGCTGAAAGACGAAAGTGGAATAAAATGCATACATTATTAATTTTCAGGGCTAAAAACAGTGGAGTGTTGGAATATAAAAGGAGCATTGTCATATTAATGTAAAAAGATTATTTGGTTATTGCTATTTTAAAACTCTCAGGGTGTATTTTAGCAAAACATAAAAACCAGTATATTTATAAAGAATATATATAGTTAGAATATATTAAGAGAATATGCTTCTGCGATAAAAAAAAAAAAGTTAAAATAAAAAACTATAATTTTTTTTATCGCCAAGCATTTTCTGTATTGAAAATAATTTCTGAAATAATTTACCTTTATTTTCTTATCAATTATCTATATTGCCTTAAAATACTAATTAGGATTTACTATAACAATTTATTCGTACTAAAATGAAGATTTTGTGAGTGAAAGAATTTAAAGCTATATGAAAATAAATGATCATAAGATATGAAAATTTCCCGTCCATTTCTTTTATTTCTGGGAAATATTATCAATTTTTAAAACTTATTTTCGTGATAAAATGCTATCATCTATGCTAAAAAACAATAATTGTGTAAATTTTAAAAAATGCAAAAATTATTTCTCCACACTATTATTTGATTTTTTCAAAATTATACGGATTAATATCGATTTTTTTCTTAATTTTTTATTATATGCAATATATACATGCATACACACACATACACACACACACATATATATATATATATATATACATACATACATATATATAAACAAATTTTAAAAATGAAAATAAAAATGCATTTAGAGATATATATTTTCCCCCAAAAGATGGAAAATTTGCATAAAAACTTAAATTCATTGCTATTGATAAAAATGTTATTTTTCACGATTACTTAATCATATATTCTTTATTTGTAACAATATAAATGAGTTATAATATCACTTTATATTGGTTATCAGTAATATTTTCATAACAATTTATGTTACACAGTGTATGTTTTTTAACTTTTAGATACATTACATATTTTTAAACTAGCTAGTTATGGGTTTTGCAAATATTTAATTTATAAATATTTATCTTGTATTATTTTCTTTTAAACTAGCTTCTCTAGCTTCTGCATCGTTTAAAAAATGTTTATTGCAAGAGCATTTTCACTAAAATAAACAATATTATCAAAGTATGTTCGTACGCATGTTTTTTATTTCGAAAGTTTTTGCATTTTATTACTGTTATTTTGAAAGTTTGATTCGGTCTGAATTTAAATTCAAAATCAAAGGATTTTTTTTTTATTTTTAAATAAAAATGTATTCTTTTATGATAGAACTATCGAAATGATCTAACAGAACGTTTTCTAATAAAATCATATGTGACGAAAACGAGCTTTCAATTTAGTCGTAATATACTTCAGTATTTCTCTCTTAGAATTTTTAACACCTGATTTTTATTAATAAGTAATACAAATTTAAGAAAATTCAAACCACTTGAGAATGTTCATATAGAGAGAACTTTTATTTACAGATCGCATTTAATAAAACTTCTTAATACAATTAATTATACGTTCATTAACTATTGATTTTACAGTTGTTATAAAATAAACTGAATCTTTAGTATGTGTATGCTTTTAATTGTTACAAGTAGTTTTTATTACAGTTATAATTTTTCTTTGATTACTTAGGAAATATTTTATTAATAACTGTATAATGTCGAGAAAAAGTACCAGAATATTCTAAAAAATAGAGAAGAAAAAGATCGTGTTACATTTTTTAAAAATATTTTTGTACTCTTAAGATTACATAAATGACGGTGAAATATAGAAAGCAAAAAAAATCGATTAACTTTATACTCTTAGATCCTTTTTAATGAAATAATAAGTCTTCAATAAAAATAATTCTTATTTTGAATTCTATTCTAAAGGCTCAAGATGTGTTTATTACAAGAACTTATAAGTTCTCTTCGTGGCCTTGGTGACCTTCCAATATTCTTCAAATTTTGATGGATGATTTCATTTGACTAAAATTTTGGTAATCTATAATTTATAACTTGGAATCTCTAGAAAATTTTACATTTCTAAACCAATATAAGTTACTAGATCTTCAGTAATTTTGGTTATAAACCAGGCATAGAATTTTCCTCGAGTGTTCAATAATGGAATTAAAAATGTGTACGTATATAGAATTATAGGTAATTTAAATTTAAATTTTGTACGAAACACTCATTTTAAAAATGTTTTAAGCTTACTATCACTCTTTTTTCTTGCCTTATAACCTTAAAAGACATGATTAAATCAGATGAAATATTGCATGAACAGTTTATTTCCCCCTTTTTTTAAAAAACAAAATTTAAACACACGTTACGAATATTATGGTTATTCTAAATTGATTTTTTTCGAATTGTAATTTTAAAAAGTAGTCTTTATTGGGATATATGAGCAATATATGTTTTTTGTATAGCGTGACATTTAAATATGTTTTGGAACATAACTGACAGCGCAATTCTGTTCCCCTGTTCAGCATTTTTAAAAATTCCAACAACTTATGAAAGATACAGCAATTTTGATAAACAATACACGGAAATTGCGCTTTTGTGTTTGGTATGTTATTGGAGTTATAAAACTCTTTATGGGACATAAATATTCCATACCCAAAACAAATTAGGATTGGTTTCATAGGAGAAAAAAATCTATATGGGTCCCTCCAAATCTCAACTTCCAATTTCATCTACGAAAGTTTGATATTCCGATATAAAAATATTCATCTAATAACGTGACGCGATATCTGTCAATATTCTACGATATCCAAACATTCTTTTGCCTTACGCCACGTTTCTCTTGGTTCTTTTGAGAATGGAGAAAAGACAATGCAGAAGAACGATTTTGGTCGGGGTGTTGCAAAGATGGGGTGTGTCGTGGTGGGGAGGGGAGAGCGTAAACAGAACACGAAGATCAAGAAACAGGGGCGGGGGAGTTGGGGCTTAAAGTGAAAAGCCGGAGCGACACAAACACTAAATTATTTTCGAATTTTGTTCCAACCCTCTATCCTCCACCCCTCTACCTCCCTCACGCAGAGGGGATGTCTCTGTTTGTCACTGATTGCGACCCAGAAGCAATTTTCTCGCTAGCAGACGATTTTTGATCATGCATCTGGCAACAAATATATATATACATACCGGTGTATCTTAGAAGCCCCCCATCCAAACGATAGAGAGAAGGGGGAAAAAAGCAAGAAGGGAAGTGAAATAAGTGAGAGAGAATTGAGCAAGGGTAGGCTTTATAGTTATTATTATTATTGTTATTGCCGTGTACCCGATTGAGAACATCGTCAGGCCCCGAGAGATAATTTCGTCGCCTTTTTCCAGAAAAGGGGTAATTGTTTTTAAAGGAAGCTTTTGCACTTTATTAACACAATACGCTCTTTTCGAAGATTGGTCCCTTCACTTCCTATTCCCTTTCTCCCTCCCCACACCATACTTCCCAACACTAACACCCGTTAGTAATTTGATGTGATGAAAAATGTTGAAATGAATGAATGATAGAAAAATGGAAGAGCAATTTATTAAATTGCTGAATTGGTTCATAAAGGTAAACGAAATTAATTTTTGCTAAGTAAAAGGGCTATTGAGCCAATGAAGTCATCATTGTTGATTGCATCAATCGTTTGTGGAATTTAGAATTTTACTTATTTTAAATAATTAAATGTTTCTATGAGATAATTTAATTTTGTTCGATAGAGTCTGAAAGTGTTGATCAAACCAGATTAGCATGCACTAAAATTATACAACTGTTAAAAAATAATGTGAATAATCACTTCCTGATTGCAATTGCAAGAATTTCTCTACTATTAGCATAAAATTCAAACAAATAAGAACTAACTAAGCAACGAAAATTCGTACATTCCAGATTGCTATAAGAAAATCATAAATATTACATTGTTTATTTATTGATAAATGTTAAATAAAATGTAAATAAATCGAAACGATATAGAAAAATCTTTTACAAAGGTCGGGTCAAAAATTCTTTTTTTTTTTTACATGAAGTGAAAAAAAAAGTTTAGTAGAAGAACAAAAGTTTTTAATTGAAATATTTTTTTAAGAATTACAAACTAAGAACAAAGAGAGAAAAAAGATGATCAGATTTCTTCAATATTAATATTGTTGTTGTTAAATGAGCTGACGATTTACGAAATGAAAATATTCTAATAAAATCAACGGTATTTCTATAGATCATGACACAATTAGTTTGTAGTGATAATACAAACCTATATCTAACTTATTTACATAATTGATCTGTGTTGATAAATTTTTTGGAAATTGTTGTCTTTTCAATAATCAAATAAGACATAGTAATAAAATTTATAAGTCTTGAATTTTAATATGAACTTTAGAATCGACTACAAGAACTTAAAAGCAACAAATGGTTTTGTGTTAAAAATCGTTACTATCTTTATTTTCAGTGTACAGTTGACATCTATTATTTGAAAGAAATATAGGAGGGGGGAATCCTAATTTTTAAGCATTTTCTTAGCTGTTTAACGTCTACTGCAATTTTGTTTTGACATAACTTGACCTTTTTGAAGTAAATGTTGAATTTAGTTTATTTTATCACAAAATGATTGATCGATTGAAACTCTAAATTCTATCTGTGTAGAAGTGTCATATTTCAGCTAAAAATTTAATAATTTGTTGTTTTTTCTCATAGAAAAATAACTATCGTAAGTCAAATTATACTTTGATTATGGACTCACACAACTGAATTAAGTATTTGTTCCTCAAATCCAGTTACTCATATAATAATCCTGGTTAAGACAACAGAGCTGCTTTTCCCTTTTACTATAAAAACATCACTTTTTTTTTTTTTTTCAAGAATTGAGTTAGATGTTGCTTCTGTATTTCCTTTAAATCCGTATCAATGGAATTCGTATCAGTCACAGATTAATCGAATATGGAAAAGATAAAAATTGATCTTAGTAATGTTTCTTTTTTTCCTATAACTCTTTTAAGCAAATTAAATTAATACAATGAAATCACAAATGTTATCTGGGCGTTAATTTTATTTTTGATGTTATTGTTAGGTATTAAATTAATAAACCATATTTTGAAGAGTAGTATCATGAAATGTTGATAATACATTTATGCAAATTAATTGTTTCTTTTTAAGGATATATATTCCAATACATTTTAGTGGCCGCGGTAGCGTAGTCGTCATGGTTTCGAATTCGTGGCCGGCGGTTTTCGTTAAGTCGCGGGTTCTAGCCTTGGCCGCTAAAGACCCGTCGAGTAACCGGGCAGAAATTTTTGTCTTTTTATTTCAACGCGTTAATTCTGTCGGGGCCCAAAGTCCTCCTGTTGGCATGGGAAGAAAGTTAGGAGGGGGGGATTAGCTCAGGTGTCGTCCTCGTCACTTGACCTGGATTCAAAATCACGAGGTCCTTCGTCAATATCCCCCGTGTTGCTTCTAGTGTGACGATAATAAGAACTAAACTAAAACCAATATATTCTAGACATATACTTTTCACAGAAACTCAATTTTAAGCAAGAAAAAAGGTTTTTTAAAATCCCTTTTATGTATTATTTTCCTTCTTAAGAAGCACTCTTCAGCACAATTTCTTACACATCTTTAGTTTTACCGTGCTCTTTGAAATCACTGGATTATTCCTTACGGTTCATCAAATTTGGCCGGAAAAATAATGTTTTAAGAAAAAACTATTTTTAAAGGGAATTCGATTGAAGAAGTACGGGATCAAATTTTATTCGCTAAATACGGATTTCGCTAATAACAGAGTTGAGAGCCATAAATTTAATGCTAGACCAATCATTTCATTCTTACATTTCGTTAAATCAGAGACTAGTGCAAACTATATCATCATAACGAGCATGTTTAACATCAATTTTAACACCAAAAATAATCAAAATTTAATTCCACGTCACTCCAAAAGCAATTATTCTTCTCAACTTAACATAAAATCGAATCACGCGTTCCACGTTCCAAACGTTTAATAATTAATTCGGCTCATTCAGTGTTCGAATTTGCTGTAATGAAGCAAATCGCCTCTGAGGAATTTCCTGAAATTGCTTCGTTCTTTAAAAACGATCCCAAATTGCAGATTACCGAAGAAGAGAGACTCTTACGAATACAGACAGAGCAAAAGGAAAATTACCGTGTTCCCGGAACGACGCCTGCCGTAACCGCCAGGGAGCGCTCTAGAGACTTGCATCGCGTGTCGTTGCCAACGCGAGCGTCCAAAAACCTGGTAATTACGGTCATTTCGGCTTCAGGGGGATGAAAGTAGGGTGTGAAATATGGGCGAAAGAAAAGCGTACCAGGTGTTTTAATTAATTGATGACGAACCTGGCAATTTCGGCTCGATCTTTTGGCAGAGTTTTCGCAGAGATAAATGGGCTATCGTCAGAGCCCCAGGACTAATTTTCTCTCTATTGCCAGGTTCCCAGAGAGGCGGGTTTTATTCGTTTAAATATGGATAAACGCGTCGTTTTGGATCTCAATTGATAGTGGGTGAGGATCGAGTTAGGCTTTTTTAGGAATACGGACGAGAAAAGTTATAATAGAATTGTGACTAAAAAATATTGACCTTGCTGCTTAGATGTAATTGATTACGGTTGAGTAATGAATTAGCTAGAAAGTTACTTCTCTGCACAAATATCACTAGATTGCTCTGCGAGACTAATTACTATTTCTGTCAGGGAATATCTAGTAAAAAAAAATAATATTCTTTTCAATATCCATATGATAATGCTATTGCTTTCCATGGCTAACAAAAGTTAACTGAATGTTTGGACTTTTAATTTTCATTGATTTGAAAAACTAAATATGCTTTTAAAAGAGAAGATAAAACTCAGTATTGATTAATTAATTAAAAATTAAACATCAAACAATATTTTTAAATTATAAAAAATTGTACTTTCAGTGAATCGTTATTACACAAATGATTTGCTAAAAGAAGCCCCCCCCCTTTTTTTTTTTAATTTTGTCATAATTATGCTCTCTGGCTAATAACAAAAAATACATTAATGGGTCGAAAATTCTTGTTTGACAAAAAAAAAAAAAAAAAAACCAAAATTAAAAAAAAAAAAAAAAAAACAAAAAAAAAATAAAAAAAAAAAATAAAATATTTAATTTTTTTTTTTTTTTAAAATAATCAGGAAAATCTCATTAAGTCGGATTAATATGTACCACAGCCAGTCCAGTATATCGAAAATTTGGTTTAACCGGAGAAAGGGAAGAAACGAAATAAAATAAAATATACTTATAGAAAAGCATCTTTATATTGAGGAAATCGAGTATAAATCCTATTTTACAAAAGTAAAAACATCTGTTTTGTGAGTAACAGAAGTGAGCTTAAAGTTACTTTATTGCTTTTTCCAATTAAGCAATGTAGCGTCATATGCCATTTGTCGCTGATGATATGAAGTGTAATCAAAATTTTGTTGACTTTACACAAAAGATTTTTAAGGAGTCCCGCATTTTCCTTTCATGGATTCACAACTGTTAGATGATTTTAGTGAAGAAAGCAATTTTTAAAATACTTCGATGAATCAAATAAATGTTATTATGGAAATCTGCGTCTATCTTCTTAAATTTAGAAAGAAAGGGGGGGAAATCTATTAGCAATCTATTTGGTTTATCCAGAAATCATAGTTAAAGGGATCCGATTTAACAAGTTTTTACTGATTATGATATTATGCAAATTAATATACGATTATTTTAAATTAGAGTAAAGTGCGTTCAATTATGGTTGCGTGTTTCACTTTCCTTATTTACTATGTATTAAAATGATTTTACTGAATGCGGTTCCTTTTAGTTTTCTATTGTCTAGGAACAAATCCTGAACGAGATCTTTTTTAAATATATTTGAAGTTTTATGGGTTTCATACCCTTCCTCTAGTTTTTTATGACAAATCCCATTTAGTTTTTTTTATTTTCTTTAAATAAATAAAAAAAGTATTTCATTGAATTAATTTGAAGCACAAGACAAATCTTTTTCTTTATATTACTCTTAGAGGTTGATGTATTGATATGATGTGTACTTATCATGTCGAGAAGATTGATTTCGGAAAATTACTTATTATTTACTTAAAATACAATGAATTATTGTATTTCTAGTAAAACGTAATATATTCTGAAACATAAAGGGCGTTTGAATAAAACATTCTAATTACATATTCTAATGTCTTGTTTCCGTGTAACGAAAAAGATATTCTGTACATAATGTTTGCTTTAAAATATTTCTCTTCCATTTAATATTAATTTTAACTATAAATGCTGTCTTTTCTATTTCTTTATTGTAGTCAATAAAAAAAATAGTTTAGTTCCAATGCAATATTTCTTCATTAAAAGTTCAATTGCGTGAGATCTTCCAAAATTTGTTATCTGTATTTTAACATCACATGCAAAAATTCATTGTAATATTTTTACAGAAGATCATGAAACACACTGTTTTTTCATCATGATGAACTGACCTATCAGATCATCCATTTCATTTCAATTATTTTCGAAACTGAATAAGTTATATCACTAAACATTTGAAGTAAACAAATGTATCTCAGATTGTATAATCATTTGATTTCGAATTGTGATTCGAACTTTACACACACACACACACATATATATATATATATATATATATACATATGAAGTATTAAATTTTATCCATAGTAAAAAAGATCTTTAGTATTTTTTTATAGAATTATCAAGTAAATTAGTTTAAGAGGCCTTAAAAACATTTTTGTTATCTACTCTTATAAGCCTTCCCAATCTTTTTAACTAAACGAAGGACGTGCAATAATAGTAAATGGATTTAAACACATAAAAATTCAACACGTCTATATTTAGAAAAATAAACTGTTGCCAGAAAACATTTCTCACATATAAGCTATGAAAAGAAGAACTTAAAAATAGGAAAATTAGAAAAAGAAAAGAAACATCTCCAATAATTCTACCCAAGAACAATAGCACACCGCCCAGAATTTAAGAACACGACCTTATTTTTTTTTTCCTTTATGTCTGAGGCAGACCACCCTCAAAATAATCCCTGTCATGCAAAATTCAAGCCAACACTTTATGACAGAGAAACAAAAAGTGAAGGGACAGAGGTGTTAATGCGCTAAGTAGGGAGCACCTCCAAAAGGGATTGACAGGCCCAGGGTGCTCAAGAAACACGGACGGCCATTTTCGAAGAGGCACGTCAAAGGCGACCTGTCAAAGGGCGGGATTTAAATGGCTCCACGTTCGAATGTGTGTTTTATTCGTTTCTTTTGACCCTCCCTACTGAGGAAACTCTTCTTTTGCGAGGGGGGAGAGAAGGGGGTGTCGTCTGTAAGGATAAAAGGATTTTTTGATCTTTTGGGACATAAAACATGACTCAACAAAATGTTTTTAAAGAGAATAGAACTGGTTATTCAAATATTCGATTCATTGATAGTATACAGATGGAACGCCATTGTTTATTAATAGGAAATTTTGGTTTACTAAAGGGGAAAAAATTATTCTTAAGGAAGTAGCTTTATTTTCCAACAGAATATGTTTGATTTAAATTGTTGTGTTCGAAAATTTTGAAGTCTAGAAAATTAGAATTGAAACATACTAGCTCTTTATCATTAAAAAATTTTTTACTAATTATCCATCAGGCTAAAGAGCTAAAGAAAACTTGATCATTATAAGAATTCAAATAAAAAGAATCATTATTAGAACTCTAAAATATTTAAAACAATTTGCAAAGAAATTGAAGAAAATACTAGTAATTTGTTCTATCAACTGTACGTATAACAGAAAAAAATATTTATATTATCGTGGGAAAAAAATCTAATTTTTTTTAAAAATGAATTTTAAACAAATTTCCCTTCTTTTGGAACAGTGCACTAACTTCTAGTTTCAATACTAACTTCATAATATTTTCCAAAATAATATATGTTTGCAAACAACAAAACTATTATAAAACTCTATTTTAATATTCAATCCAAATGGAATATATGTTTTAAAATCTATGTTTTATGTGATGAGAGAAAGAAGGTTTAAAAACACTTGCTTAGGCGTTCAAAACTGCCTCTAAAAAGAATAAGATATTTCTGAAATAAAAATTGTATTAAAATAAAATCCAATATTATATGCATTTGAAAGTAATAATTTGTGCCAATGTTAGAGGGGGGGAGGCAATGAAACATTTAAAAAGAATTTATAAATGTATAAATCTAGACCTAATTCATATTTCGCAAATATTGAATAGGTTTCAATTAAATTGTTATAATTCTAAAAGATATTTGACTTATTATCTTGTGTCTAATAATAAGATTCTGAATTCTAATGTATTTCCACATTCTAAATTTTATTTTAGGAATTTAATATCAAAAATTTAGAAATTAAAAAAAAATCTATTTCTCTTTCGTGTATTCTGAATTTATAAACTACATTTTATTCTTGTGGTAAATATTGAAAAATGTCGTATTGTACAGCACAAAATTTTTGAATTCTCAAGCTGTTAATATATAGTATAAGTACATTTTTCCATTATTAGTTATCAAAGCAAAATTCTGAAATTTTATTACTTTAGCATTAAGTACCCCTCCCCCATTCTTTTTTTTTTTTTTACACGTTTTAATCTGAAAAAAAAAACAGCAATTTACGTGTTAAAAATATGGATATCGTAGACTTTTTCAAAAATGGAAATTTAATTTTAAATTTATTTGCTTAATTTAGAAAGCAATTACAGGAATGTATTCATTAAAAAAATATCTGAATAAACTAAAAAAAATATTTTTGAATTCACAAGTTATAAAAATAACTCTTTAAGTGACAATCAACATTTCCTTTCTCTTTTTTCTGATAATAAATATCTATTAATTATGATCTGAAGTGAGTGTAGACTTGTATGTAAAAATTTTAATTTCATTCATAAGATTTTATTTCAGGAAACTAAACAAAAGTTATTTTTGTTTAATTATCAATATGTATTTAATTTTCTCTTTCTACGTTCAGTTATTCACTTCAGATTTAAGTTTAATTTTACATTCTAATTGCTTAATTTTTAATTAAAACAATTGAATTTTTGAAGCGTTAGTGTAAAAATCTAAATGCCGAGAAGATGTAAGAAAATTTTTAAGAAATAAACTACAACAGCAATTCTAATAAATTCAATTAATTAACATAGCCATCGAATGTAAAATATTCTTAAAATTTATACAAAATTAATTGTCTTTGCTTCTTATTGTATAATGCATACAGAATACGTTTTTAAAAATATAATTTAAATAAATTTTAAAATATTAATCGTTTTCAAAAAATTCTTGTCACTTTTATTATCATTTGTATTTATATTACTAAAAATAATTCAAATAAAACAATTTGAGAGAAAAAGAAGCAGCCTTAATTTTGGCTAAGTTAAAAGCCAATTTTATGTGTTCACTCATTTTATTTAATGCACTGTTTCAGCATTTAAAATTTCCCCTTTTATTTCAACAACATCGTAATTTTTTCCCTCGTATATATGTATAGTTAACTGTAAAGGAAAAAATAATAATAATACTTCTTTCTGAAGCAGACGATTTTTACAAGAGTTGGGAATTCTTCAAACGCAAAATAAAAACTACAACTTTTTCTTTTAGAAAACAAATTCGCTGTAATATGCTCCTATCCACTTAAATTACACAAAGTATAATGCCATTTACCGTCATATGCATCTCTTCAGTGAAGAACTCGTAAACAAACCCAAAGTAGGATTCTAAAGTTACAAAATAATTGGTTGTTACATTGAATTCAAGAGTAGCATTAAAAGAATATTTTTTACCGACACACAAGAAAGTTTCTTTGGCAACATAATGCAAAGCAATGCATGAAAAATAAATGTTCGTGCAACAGTTTCTCTGTGTTCTCGCAGTTATACTTTAAAATTCCTTAAAACAAGAGAAATGGAAGTTTTATTTTTCTTTCTCCCGAAGAAGAAAATGTTTGTAAGACACACAAAAATTTTTTGAAAAGAAATACGCATTAGATGTCTTTATAGGGATTTAACTTTTTGGCATTGGAAATGAAACTATTTCGTTAGCCTTATTTTCGTAATATTTCAATAAACATTTCGTTGCTTGTTTATTTATTTTTTGAATAAATGTGTTTTAGAAACAGAATATTTTTGCCATATAAATGCTTTATTTTGAATAATAAAACATTATCGACTTATTAACAATAAATAAAATCCCGAATTTAAAATATTCTGAACTATCGGACTTTTGTTTAAATAAAAAAAAAAATCTTAAAGCGTTCAAAATAAATTATGATTAAATTTATTGATTAATATAATTGGATGTTTTTTATATAGTAAGATTTTTTTTAAATAAAATCAAACACACACACACACACACACACATATATATATATATAATCTATATTTGTATTCCACATATTTAAATTTAATCTAAACAAATAACAACAACAAAGCATCACAATACTCATAAAACTAGAAATTATGGATGATAAAGTTTACAGAAATATGTATGATAAAAGAAATTCTTTTTTTAGTCTTAAATTGATGAAGTTTCACTCTGGAAGAGTAATATACATACATTCATCGACAAAAATATTATTAATAGTTTTGTATTATATAATAATGATTCAGATAAAAAAAATGGTTTGCAAAAATTTAAGGAATTTCATGATAAATGCGAAAAATGTGAATAATCAATTATTTTTATCGGACATAGTTTACATGGTGATACTGGTTACATTATAATTTATATTTATTTTAGTTTTTCTTTAATTTAAAAAAATTAAGATGTATTACATGTGAATTTTCATACTTTATGTTACTTTAGAAGAGTTTTCCGTTTTTAAGTCAACAATAAATCAAAAGACGCCATTTTAGAAACTTTGAATATGATGTAACTACGTTATTACAGTAAGTTATACAAACACAGTTTAATTATATTACCTTATACTTCTTAGAATTTTAAATTTATGAATATTTGCTGAGTAATATGTATTTTAAGTAAGTTAAATTGGAATTATATAGGATATTTCTTTAAATAGTACTCTTCTTTTCGTATGTACTTCGGAATTTGTTAGTGTTCTTGGCTGATTGATTTTTTAGTGTTAACTGTTTTTGTTACTAAGTAATTTTGCTGAGGGGGAGGTTTTTGATCCGTAAGACATGTTTAATCCCGCATTTCTATCCTCAACCACAAACACCATTTAAATTTTTTTAACTCTTTTTAAACTCTCTTTTTTTTTAACATTTTTAAATTATTTTGTTTTTTTTAAGACGTTTTTATGATCTTTGCAATGGTAAAATAACTTCTTATTTGTTCATGTATATAAAATATATTGTATTTAATTAAATACACACACGTGCATACATTATGTGTGTGTGATTAAAATGTAAATTTGTTCATAGATTTACTAACTGCCATCGTCGGTCATCTATTTATATATGACAATTTTAAAACATTCATAAGCAGAGTTTTTAAAAGAAATCTATATTTATTAAATATTTCTCCACTTATTTTTACAGAAAGCAAGTAATAATTTTAGATTTCGAAAATAAATCTTCTCAATTGTTCAGATTTAAAAAAAAATTAAGCAGCATATCTTAAATATTTTTAAAAACTCCTTTTGACGTAGTTAATAAACAGTTTTTGAATTTTAGATCTTGCATTAGCATTTACTAAATGAGGATAGAAATGTAAAATTTATTTTTTTAAAACAAAAGTAATACTTATAACGACGATTTACATCGCTATTTAACAATCTCATAATCATTATTTGTAAGTTTAGAATGAAAATTTTAAAATGCTTAGTGTTTTTGATTATTAAGTTTCAGAAAACTCGTGCAAGGCTGTTTAATTAAATATGATGACAGATAATGCATTACTGCATTTAAATGATATTAAAACGTTGCAAAGATGCATACGATTGTCCTGCAGCGGCTCTCTTCAATAACGAAGATAGAAATTAAAACACCTTAGTAACTACCCCGATTGGAAAACCTTTTTTTTTTACCTAATTTCTAAGGGCATTGCAAAAAGTTACAGAAGAAGTTTTCTTCAGACACAATGATTGAAGGCTCGCAAGCCTCCGGTACTCATAGTGAACCGACGTCTCCCTCATGGGGTAGAAAAACATACCCCGATGTGGCGGCAAAACGTCACACCAAGCCTAATTGATGCTAGAACTTAAACACATGATGGCAGCCCAGTTAGAACCACTGTTTGCTTGTACTCCCGATGCAAAAATTTGCTTCCATGTATCTAACTAAGACAACCACACATAAACCACAGATAGTGATATATCGGCTGCGGTTTGGGTCAAATAGACACACCGTCTCAAATAGAAACAACCGATGATGTCAAATAGAAACTACTCCCAAATGAAACTCAGTATAACAAGAAAAGGATGTAAATCAATTGCCGTAGTGGCTGAAAAAAACAATCTTCTCTAAAAATATCGTTCAGAATGCTCCTTTTCGTATCATTACGATCATACTGGAAGGGAAGTATGCGGTGGCTCTCTAAAACATTGATGATAGAAGTTAAAACACCTTAATTACCAGCTCGACTAGGAAATCCTTTTTGGCATCGTTGCTAAGAGCACTGCAAAATATGTCCAGACAAATTTTCTTCGGACCCAAAGATCGATGGCTCAAAACGTCTCTGGCACTCAATGTCAACAGGTGTCCACCATCATGAATTAGTAAAAAAAAAATTATCTCAGTGTGGGGGGAAAACCATTGATTCCTCCGAGGTCTTATAAGATTCTTATATAGAAAAATATCTTAATCCTCAGTTTTTAGATGTATAATTTAAAAAAAATTCCTTTTCAGTTATTCATTTTGGCATTTATAAAATAAAGAAATCCTTATCTCATTCGTAAATTGTAACTCTAATATTTTTTAATGGATAGTGATGAAATAACTGCTTAGAGGCTTAGGATATGATTAGTAAAAATTTTCTTTGCATAATAAATAAAAGCTGATAAAAAAATCGATTATTAGCTATCATAATTGGATGCTTTTGAAAATTTTGATTACAAATACCGAAAATCTTTACAGCTGATGACAGAGAGCTGGAATACTTAATAATTCTTGGGAACTGATTAAATATTCTGAATTCTATTTCCGTACACATCTATATATACACAAATGCAAACACACACGTTATCATTATATTTCAAATATTTTAACATGCGAATTTTTTGAAGTCTTTATTGTCCGATAATTTAACTAGTTGATATTAGTTTTCTTTTAAATAAATGAACTAATTTTTAAATAAGTAAATTAATAAATTAATTGTTTTTAATTAGTCGGATTTAAATTCCAATTCAAGCTAAAATATTTCAAAGCATCCCATCATATAATAACAGACATTTGTACTATTTGTACTCATGTCTTCGCTGACATATTTATTCCACAATGAGAATGAAAATCCTAAGCACACCTTCAATTAAAAATGTACGCATCGTATATTAAAATAAATAAAATTATTTTACTAAATTTAAGAATTAAATTCTATTCTTCAAGTGATTAAGGAACAAATCACCTTTCTTAATTTTTTTAAAAAATTCATTTTATTACTTGCGTTCGTCAACAAGGATATAAAAAATTAAAAAAATTAAAAAGAACAATATTTCAAACGAGAAGAAAATTTTATAAAAAAAATTCTATATTGAACATTTTTTTAATCGTAACTTTAAAACAATCTAGATAAATATACGTAATAGGGAGAAATCTATGCTTGTAAGGGGTGCACTTAACTAAAGCCATCCAAGATTACAACAAAACACTGCCCAAACAAATACTTAACCTCACCGTCCCCTTTCTGAGAGGAAGGGACAGAAATCAAACCGCACAATAGGGTTGAAGCACCCACCATCCAATGCCCCTACGCTCCGTTGACCAGGATAAGAGGGCATCTCCAGTGGTCAAGTGGTCGTCTTCTGACCAGTCCACCCCACTTCCCTTTCCTCTTTTAAAGGTCGGCTGGGAGTAGATAGTGCGGAAAGAACAGTCAACCGCGTATGTGTCCGCAACTATGGTTCCACCCCATTCGTCTTATGTTCGCAGAGATGTTCCAAATAGAATTGTCCAACCCTCTCTCGCGTTCTGATGGATTTCGAATGGTAGGGGGAGTGTCGTCCGAGGTTTCTCGTGTGGTGTTTTATACATATATATGTTATTTTTATTTCTCAAAAGTGGAGACCCGAGGCGTATGCAAGGATAAGAGATGAGAAATATTAAAATGGCGGAAAGGAGGGGGGGTGAAAGAAAATGTGGCTTCTGGGCTTCGAAAGTAATTTTACCTCGAAGAATTTTTCCAAGATGGAAAAAAAAAGAAGATTGAATGTGTATGTTTCGAATTCTGGTTTTAAAATTCTGCTAAATCGGAATAAGTAGTTAAAACTTTTTAAAGGTCTCGATCAATTATTATTATTATTTTTAAAAATATAACTCCAACGAGATTATTATTTAATATTAGTTTAGAACAATTTCAGCAATAATGCTTCATGCAGTTCAGTACAAAGTAGAATTCAATTGTTTATGTTTAGAGAACTTACATCAAACAATAAAAACTGTTTCAAAGTTCTTGTCTTTTTATATGTAAGACAACTCAGAACTTTTTTGATCACAAAAAATTATTTGAGATTTTCAACTGTTGAAACTAAATAGAATTAACTAAAAATTTTAAGATTGTTTTTGACAAATTTTGAAATAAATTATATATTAGACCATTTCTTTTTAATTTTAAACATATTAGTATAACTCAAGTTTCTGAAAGATTTTCTCAAAAGATAAAAGTTTAGACATAGTGCAACATTTCACACAATTTACGCTGGTGTTAATTTGTCTTACAGAATAAATGATGTACAATAAAAAGGATAATATTTCTAGAAACAGTGAAAAATATTTTATTTAATATATCGTGTTTATAAGAATCATATTAAATTTGTATAATTCAATTATAATGTTTGTATAACTAAATTTTACTTATATATCCCCTTCTTTTCTAATTTCCTCATAGAGTTTTAAATTTCAATATCCTACAGTTCCCCCCCCCCTCTTGATACATTAGAATGCTTTCTGCATCAAATAATGTAACTCAAGAAATTACATACACACATACACACACACACAGTGAGAATCATTTCATCAATCAACAAATAGACTATTTTGGTAAGAAATTAATCTAGAAACACTTTCAAATATCACTTATTACCGCAGGCAATTCAATATGTTTCAACTTTAGAAAATAATTACTATTTCTCCTCTTTTAAGAAGTACTTTGCTGTAAATAAAAAAAAAAGTATGAAATAATTTTTCCAGATTTATAGGAAAAGTATTCTTCTATAAATGAATATGATGTTTATTTTTTCTTATAACATTTCCTTCTTTGTTGCTTTTTAAATCTATAACTTTGATTATTTGATTTTGTAGATTGAATATAACTAAGAAATATTATAAATGTTATTAAGGAAAAAATCCAATTTTTTTTTTTTTAAAAAAAAATAGAATCATGCATAATTCTTACCAGAGTTTCTCTAAATTCACATTAAAAGGGAATTTCAAAAAAAAATAAAGGAATTTTACATATGTCACTGAATAGTGCTTTCTCCAGCCCTCAATAATAATTTTCAAAATTGTTTGAATTTCTGAATTTTAGTGAAGATTTTAAGAAATCAATTATAAATATATATATGTTGTCTTTAAAAACAAAATGGAAACACATAACTTGTGAAACAGAAATTCACAAAAATATTATAACGGAAAGATAAATCTGAAATAAGAAATTTTGCTGATGGAAAATTATCACAGCTTTAAAAATTAATCTGTATATTTAAAAAAAATAATAATAAATATGTATCTCAGTTTTTTAATTTAGTTTTTTTTATATAACTCTGTCATTTTATGTTCGCTTTTTTTTAAAAAATTATTTTTGTAATCTTACGAATGTTTAGTTTTATTCCTTACATATAAAACTTTTATCAGTATTTTGTGTTGCTTCTCACTTTTAAATTTTGTTGAATGTCTTCTAATTTCAAATTTTAATCACTTGTTAATTTATTGTAATTAGCACATCTGAGTTACGAGTTTTATTATTATTGTAAATAAATATAAGCAACAAACCCCGTGAATACCAAATGTTTGCCTTTAAAGGATCGTTAAAAAAAAAAAAGATAAAACTTGCATTATTTTCCCAGAACCTTAGCCATGTCAGAAAACGACCTGTCCCTTTAAATATTGTTCCCACAGTCGAATAAGTTCACCGCACGGGTGCAGCATCAAGTGGTACTCGCACTACATTCAACCGCATCATTTTGACGATTATCATTCCCTTCCAATCAGCTAGGATCATAAGCAAATGAGTCTCTCATAACAACTAACAAAGTTCGCATTCAAACAAACCCCACAAAAATTCCCTAATAGCAAACAAACGAAAAATTCCAAACAATGATCTTTATTAACTTTATCACCAGACGATTTTTTTTTTCGGACGGGAGGTCGTCCAAATGGTCGGATCTCTTTCTCATATAACTCATCTCCATCCCCCTCTTCCTTCCACAAAACGTTCTTTTTCTTCTTCTATTATTACGATCACAATGACAAAAGTTCTAATCCTCTTTCGAGGAACGAACCACTGACATGGCTCTTAAAACCGCGCATACATACCCAAACACTTCGTGTATCAAGATAGTGCGTCCCCGTAGAATCCGGATCCGTTTCTATGGTGACGAGGGCTGATGGACGGCAATTATTTTAATGAGCGCTTCACATTGTTAACCCGGACGAATGATAGCTGCGCAGTTAATCACGACGAATGGGGAAGCGGCTAACAATTTCACTCCCTCCTCCGTCCACCCCGTCTTTTACACCGAGGCCCTTTTCCAAGACATTCCGAACGCTCTCCCCCCCTCCCCCCCTTCCATTTTACCTTCCTTCCCGTGCATTTTCCATGCCTTTAAAAGAATAAAGCAGGGGTGGTGAGGGGGATGCACATATTGCTAAGGTTTCATTAAGGCGAAAGCAAGTCAAACGATATAATTGGGAACAAAACGGGACAAGTTTTCTCCCGGTATATATAGAAAATTACCGGAGCGCACGGGAGATTTAAATTAGGGGTTCCCGGGAGATATCCCTTTAACCCGAGGGCCCCGTGTTCTTGGGAATTTTTAATTTTCGATTTTTTTTAAATAAAAAGAGAAAAGTTCTTACATGTGGATCTTATTTATTTTAAAAGAAAAAAAATGAGGTTTGCTGTTTTTGTGTTGGAGAGTGAAAAAAAGACTGAAAGACGCAGCTCATTTTGTACAAATTTCTTCAGAAATAATTAGAACATGTAAATGCACTCGTGATGAATTTACGATGGTTCGTGTTCTACTGTTCATATTATGATATGTCTCCGGTTTATTTCTACATTTTCCTTCTTTTTGAGACGTTTCCGATAACTCAGTATGGACATCCTACCACACAGTTGATGTTCAGATAATTCTTCTGTACTTAAAACTGTTTTGAGCTTTACTTTATTTTTATTCTTCAGAAACATCAATTTTATAGGATCATCATCACATTTACAACAAGTAATAAACATTTTAAACTCTTAGTTTATGTTTCGTGAAGTGAAAATGAAGTAATCGTTTGACTTCTTTAAAATAAAACCTTATAGTTCAGATATAGTTACTTTGATTTTCCCCGAATGGAATTCGAAAAGGCATTTTTCTCTAATCAAAATTATTATGCTAACACAATCATTTTTTTTTTTTTAAATTTTTATACTAATATAATCGTTTCTTAATTCTGTGTAATTTTTAAAGTTATTTCAGAATGCTATTTAATTTAAAAGCTAAATGTTTGCTGTATTTTTGTCTTCAGGTTAGATGCAACTCTACTCTAAGATATATATATATATATATATATATATATATATATATATATATATATATATATAAATTAGCACTGTAAATGTAAAAATTTGTAAATTGAAAGTGATTAATTATAGGTAACATTAAATGAATACATCATAGAATTAGATGAACAAGATAATACTTTGCGTTCCCAAACTGAGCTTGATGTGCGTTCTGTATATCTTTAAACACATGAAAATGATCGAACTTATAATTTTAACATTCTTAAATCTTTTATATTGTTTAATTCGAATCTGTCATAACTTTCCTGTTTTTAAATGGAAATTGAATGATTTTTATATAAATTGGGATCGTTTGACTTGATCGTTGGGAGTTGTTTTAGTAGTACTTGACATGCACACTAAATCTCAAATAAATAACAGAATTATTTTAGTTATTTTCATGGAAAATGCAAATTTATAGAAAAAACTATACATCCGAAGACTTTCTTTGATCTTCAAACACTTCAAACGCTATCATCAATCTTTCTAATGTGAAAAGTTTACTTCCTAAATAAGATACTAATTCTAAACGTGAATGTGTTTTTCTGTACTTAAATAATAAAATTCGGATCCTAGATTGGCCTGCATAAAAAACTTTTTCTCCTCCCCCATGCTTTTTTTTTTTTTTTTTTTGAAGAACATGGTCACGCCTGAATAAAAAAATATTCATTCCCCTTCCTCTTGGTTTTCGCAGACATCTGCAAAAAGATCTTCTGCCGGATATGAAAGACGCCACCTCTACCGCCTCTTGCTGTCGGATAAAGGGGGATGATCAGGGGGTTGAGGTGACAGTCCGAACATCTAAAGTGAGATTAGAATCTTCCCTTCGACGTTCCAATAAAAGCAACGCTTTTGCCGCATCAGCAAGGCTACTTGTGGATTTCACACTCCTCCAGGACTCTAGGAGAACATCGAACAAGCCCGAACGATCGTTTGGTCATTGTGGGAATAGGACATGCCCCGTCAGCAGCGTAAATTCTGAGTTCGATTTGAAGTTGTAGAGTTTTTGAATTGTAGAACATTGAACAACTGAATACACCTTGTTGTGTACATATGTTAATTTTATATTTACGTATTCGTCTCTTTATCATATCGAGATATACATGCGATGGTAAATTATATATCTAATGTAAAGATTTGGAAGAGAAAAAAAAATCTTCATTTTTATATAAATATATTTCTATTTCAGCCTCGTATCTAAATTAAAAATGTAATGTAATATGGTTTGTATTGTATTATCTCTGCAATGCAGAGATGATTTTATTTTCAATTGTGAATTTCATATTGATAATTATGTGGCTTTCCCTCTTTTTGATATTTAGTGATTTGATTAATTTTATTTCGTTCAGTAGATTCTTTTTTTCAATGAGCTTCCATTCATTCTCCGATCGGGATTTTTTTTTTTTTTGAGAATGCCACACTAAGAGTTGTTGGCGATGTATCTCGTAATTTTGAGCCTTGGTCAATTAACGAGGAAAACATCTGGAGAGTTTAAACCTCCTACTCCAAATTTCTACACACACAAACGGGAGGACTTGTAACCTCAACCAGATTTAACGTGCATCAGCCAAGCTACACGGCGGATCTTTAGTGACATCAGAACTCAATGAAAACTAGCCTACCGCGGGTCCGCAGTCATAACCACCTGACTACCACGGCCCCGCTCATTCCCCAAATTTAATGCGAATAAGTAGGAACTAAAAAAGAACATCGCTTACTAGTTTCCTTTATAACCATGCTCACTGTAAAATCGATAGGATAAATGACTGCTCAGATTAAAGAGATAGACTCATAAGGAATATCGATTTCGAATAGAAAGTTTTGTAGGATGTGTGGGAAGTTTTGCGGCTCTAAATTATAGTTGCTATTTGTGTGTTTATGGTATTGATAGTGGGGAACCGAGGCTAAATTAGGTTTAGAATTAGTATTGTAGTTGCAAGATTATTAAGACTTTTGTTATTCCTTTCAGGCTATGAGTTGTAAAAACGTTTGATGAATAAAAAAAGAACGATTGATTCTTAGAGAACTTCTAGGAAATCTTTACCGTTTTATAGAAAAAAATCGAAGTGAATCCGCCAACTCTACAAATATCAACCCGATAGACAGTCTGCTTCACCTCTCTCTCTCTCTCTCAAATTTTTTTTTTTCTTGTAACTATAAACATTAACGAAATGAGTGGTATTTTTCATTCATACATAACACAAACATTGCTACAGCTTAGAATTTCAAGGAGTTAAATGCTAAAAAAAAATCAAAATAAAATAGCTGTATTAAGAGAAAGAAAAAATGAAAAAGTAAACGACTAATTTTCCATATTCTTTCGGAAAATATGGAAGAAGGTATATTATATTTAAAAACTAGAGTACTTTACTTTTATCCAGAAACATGCTTGAATGCATCTCAAAATCCACTTTTTTTAAAAAAATCTCCAAATGACGTGGTGTGGAAGTTCGAAGAGGGAGGTGTCAGCTCATTTACGCTCTCGTCACTTGACCGAGGTTCAAAATTACGTGGTCCATCACCAATAACCCTCTCGTATTGCTTCTAAGTGTGACGTTAAAAAGTAAACTATTCTTATCTCTAAAAATCAGTCGATAATCTAGAATAAAATTGCACTGGCTCTCCAATTTTTTTGAAGTCAGAGGACACTGAACTGCTTTTTATAAAAATTTTAAAAAATTTTATTGATGTATACATATTTATTTAAAAATAAATTTAAAATTCTCGGTCTATATATGCCGTCTTTTTTCATAGTAATTACGTGTATATTAAATTTACGATAAGCCTACGGTAACCTAGTGGCAATGGTCGTAAATTCGCGACCGGAATTATTTCCGTCGACTCGTGGTTTCGAGTCATGATGCCACTTGAGGACCTAAGTTTTTCCGCTAGTGTGGTATGGAAGTTTGGAGAAAAAGATGGCAGCTCACATGTGTTGTCCTCGTCTCTTGACCTAGGTTCAAAATTACGAAGTCAGTCGCCAAAAACCCTCGTGCTGTTTCTAAGTTCTACGTTAAGAAAGACACGCAATCCTACTATCAACAGATATGGTGTTATAATATGAGCATTATTCATAACGGTTTATTTTCAAAACACCGTTATGAATAATGCTCATATCATAACACTTTTCATTTATCCCATGAAATAAATTGCGAAGCTAATTATTTATTTTTAATGAAAGAAAGAAATAAGCTGATAACTTGCAAATCGATGCAATTTCCTCAAGATATGTTTAAGATTCCAATAGACAAGAAGTACTATTTAAAAGTATAAAATTGTCAAGAAAATAATCTAAAAGGTTTCCAAGAATTAGATGTTCAATCTTATTAATTCGTCTGAATTGAATAATTTGTTTATCGAAAAATGCAGTTTGTATACAATGTTAGCAAAAAGCACGAAATCATGAATTTGATCTACAATTTGATTTCTATGTTCAAGAAACTCAGATTGATTAATGTTAAATAAGTGAAGTTATTTGTGTCCGAAAATTTTAAAAAATACAAAATTTTAAGACGATAGCTAAATAGAACATTAATTTTATGATGAAAAAGAAAGAAAATGAAAGACTCAATGATAAATAAATTTCAAAATAAAACGAAACTAATGAGCAAAACTATAACAACGTGAATAAAGAATTCCAGAAAAACAAGATGTAAGTAAAGCATTATCATCAGTTTGATAAAAATGATACTTTATGTAGAATTCTCTGAATGCAGTAGAATAATTTAACAAACAATGTACAATTTCGCATCCATTCCGTGCAAAAATCTGCATAGTCATCATCCAAATAACGTAAAATCGTTTACCCGTCTGGATCATTTTCATATTTTCGAATTAAGGAACGAATTTCTTCTAACCGTGCGCATTTTTTTACAACGGAAATTTAAATAAAATCCTTTCCTTTCCAATGTGTTCGGCAACCGCAACCTCTTTTGTCTTTGTCCGAAGACAGCCCGATCACCATTTGTCCCGTTTTACATACCAGCTACTCGCGGTGATTGCTTCAAAAATGTGAAAAATGAGATCCTGTTTCCCCTTCTGTTGCACCAAGGGGAGGGAAAGGGTTCCCTTATAGGCCATTTATTTGCATTTTTGTTGTATGATTTGTTGCGGCGTCTTCTGTTTGGCGTTGTGCCGCCGCGGTTTCCCGCGCGAGGTAATCAAGCAGATGAAAATGCAGGGCTCTGACTTCACACGACACTGAGTTTCGGAAACTGCGGCGGTGTCTGCGAAAAACGGTCTTACTTTGCCACATTTGTAGTTATTGTATTTGTTTTCTTTTGAAATTTATACTAAATAAGTTATTTGAAATAATCATGTGAAGTTTTTTTATTTTAGAATTTTAAACAAATTCTTATGTATTAAAAAATACTTTTGTTCTTAAAGTAATTTAGTTATATTATCTATATATTTAGGGGGGGAGGGGGAAACGCATGAGTTCATAATTCTTTAATGTAAAGTAAACCCCAATCATTTTTCAACACATTAAATTAAACTAGCATTCTGAAAATTATGGTATATTAAATTTTCATAAACGTCTCATCAGTTTGTGGTATATTTCATGTGCTTCCCATGGTGTTCTTTACTATGAGCTTTTTCTTTTGATTCATTTAATGTAGCTTATACATGGTGATTCAAAATTTATGGTAAGAATTCAAGGGGGTGACAGAAAACATTTAAACAAGGAATTTTCACCATATAATGCATAAGCGGAGAATAAGCGGTGGACAATTAGATGAAGATATTCCTAGGTACATCTATTGAAGGTGACTTTGAACGCAAGACGTGATTATGGACATCAGCTGGGGCGATTCCAGTACCTCCGAATCTAACCCTCTCTGCATTTTTCGTACAACAGTATTTCGAGTCTACGAAGAATAGTAGTTAAGCCAAAATACTTCAAGCGGAAAGCGAAATTGAGGACGGAAATCACTTGGAAAGAGGGACCAGGTGACAGACACGCATTGTGCGCAGCAACAGAAGTGTTACAGCTCAAGTACAATATAATATATCATTTAAAAACATATCACTACACTCGACAAGATGGATCCTAAAACGAAGTGGTTTTAATAGCTAGCAACTAAGAACAGTCCCTTTGATTTCATTCCAAAGTAGAAGAAAAAGGCTTTTGTGGGTTACAGAACACCGAAATCAAATACTTGATGAATGGAAGATTGTTGTCTGATCTGAGGAGTCAAAATTTCTTCGCCTTAACATTAATGGCAGAGTCCATGTGAGGTGCAAACAGCACGAAACCTTGGATCCACCATGCCACATGGCAACTGTACAAGGCGGTTGCGGGGGATCATAGTCTGAAAAGTATTTTCCTTGCATAATCATAGTCTCTCAATTCCCCTGGAAACCTCCGTCAGAGCCAACGCATTCGTTGATATTATTGCTGACCATGTACACCCATGTATGGCCATATTGTTTCCTGATTATCACGGCTATTTCCAACAGAACAATTCACCATATCACCGAACTAGAATAGTATCAGGATTACAGAATACTGGATTCTGGAATATATCAGGAATACTGGATTGCAGAACATGATTCAATGATAATTCGACAGTCTTCTCAGTCGGTCGCCGCTCTTCAACCTTATTAGGCATTTGAGGGAGAGGCTGAAAGATCTGCTAAAACCTCCATAGCACCTTCTAATCTGAAGGAATTATGAGCTCATATATTGTCAGCACGGCTAATATTTATTCTCCGTGGCTTCAATAAACTGCACTGCCAATACCTATAAGAATATTTGTTGTCTTCAAAGCCAGAAGTTGAACATTCATTATTAGTGGTGAGTAGTAGGGTGATCTTAACTTTTTGGATACGGTCAATGGACCAAAAACAATCGTAATAACGTTCGTTTCATAGAATTCGAGGAAAGGAAAATTGTGAAATGTTAATAGAAACTATTTACTGCTTTTAATATTAACGTAACTATAATAATTAGTATAATGTGATAGCATTAAAGATTATTGAGTTATTGAACTGCTATAAAAACGTGGAAAATTTTCTGGAACACAGGAATTTTGGTTCAGCCTAGAAATTAAGAGAGGATAATGTAGGAATTTAATTGTGAGAGAGAAACCCTAATTCACATATTTTTAAATCAAATTGTTGTCATCTGATAGTTAAAACAAGTGAAAATGTGTAATATCATTGCAGTTTAAATAATAATAAATATTAAAACGCATATAAGTGTGATTTGATAAAATCAAGAAAATATGTTAATTGTGAAATAATACTTGAAAAATCATAATGGCTAAGAATTTAGAAGTTTGTAAAATTTTTTCCAGTTATTCACAATTAAAGTTATGAAGATATTAGAAGCAGATTCTCCTTTCAAAAAGCCTTCGAATATTTTCGAATAGTGCTAACATTGAATTCAATCGTATGACCACTGAATTTAATGATTTCTCAATACTTCTATGAATTAAAAGCTTTTCAATGTATTTATCTTATCAAGATAGAGCAAACATTTTTTAAAAACTGTGAAAAAGAATATGGTAATTTCGAAGTTTTCTAAAAGGATAACATCACTGAATTAAAAAAAAAAGGGGGGGGGGGCTACTGAATGATTAATACAAACAAAAGTTTTTGTTATTATTCATTATTTATTATAAACATTTCGCAAACAACTATGAATAATCTTAAGCTTATTGAGAAAATAAAAAATGATTAAATATAAAGAATTAATGTTTTCAGGCACACAATTATAATAATATTATGTACGTCGTAAAAGCAAAAGATAGTTAAATGTTGTGCTATCATTTTCCCTTTACATACAATAATAATTTTGCACTTTGAAGACAATTGAATGCTATTCTCTTCCTTCTTTCTATCTACTCTGATTTAATAAAAAAAAAAATTCTAGTTTTTTTTTTTTAAGTATAGAAACAATATACTCACTTTTTAGAGAACTTTACATCGTCTATTACTTTTGAATAATTGTATTTTTAAAGCAAAAAAGGAGGGGGATGAGGGGGATGGAGATCTGCAATTTTTTTCCCTTTTAAAAGCCAAGAAAGATGGTGACTGTCAGAACAATATTCATGCTTGCATCGCAACCAGAATGCACGAAGCTCAAAACGGAAGTAGATGTACTTAGTTTCTTGTTCCTCGGTGCATTCGAGCATAGAATAAACAAATGGCAGGAAGAAATATGCGAATCTCTGAAATCTACGAACTGTGTAACGACAATGCCACAGATAGGACACTGGAAGATTCTTTTTTGAGTTCTTGCTTATCTGATGCCAAAGCAGCTTCATAAATATTGATCCGCAAACAAAGTTGTGTGTGTTCTGCTAAAGATGAATGCAAACTATGATTGTGTGTTCGGGTTTGTCCAACGGCATCAAGTCATGGACAAAATATGGCTGCATAATGATGTTGTTGAAGATGCAGAAAGACTATGAGCGTTCTACTTTAGCAAATTGTGCTTTTCGAAATAGCTATCAGAATGCGAATGGTTCTGTTGCAGAAAACATTTGATTATAAAGCTATTAGAATGAGAAAAACGTTATGCATAAATAAACTTTGAAAAATAAGAAAGTATTAAGGTTTTAGGAAAAGATAAAACATTTAACAGAGGAAAGAAGACTTAGCTGTCTGAAGTTGACTATAACTCACAAAAATTATGCATAAAATTGCTGAAACCGAAGGCACACTTCATGAGCTTCCTAATTTTCAGTAATTCTGCATTTTAAAAGACGGTAAGCGAAATTTCATTTAGGAAATATTTCTATCTTAGCCAATTTTTTTTTTTTTTTTCTTTTTCTTCCTAACAATTGTAGAGACTGCTTTTCATAATTTAATACTACAACCATCATAAATCACCAGTTTAATTAAATAGCCAATAAGATCACTAATCCACCAGATGAGATGTCAGAAAAAGGATAACATAGTTTATTAAACACAGAAAAGGACAACGCAGTCTTAGCTTACCACCTCCTTTCTCGAATACACTCTCGAATATTGCTCCAACTAGGAGTCACTTCTAACCAATTTTACCGCAAACGATCAACTACAATATTTCACTCCAATTAACTTACAAACATCTATCGGCTTCTCTTCATTATCAATCTTCTTTTCTATTCCTTTCAGTTCTATTTCGATTATAATTAACTCTCCTTAATTCAATTCATAACACTTCTAATATTCTTATAATTTGCTTAATTATGTTTCATTTGGTTGGAAAGGTGTTTGAAATTCTATGCAATTCAAATTACTTGGGGTTGGCAAGGTTATTGAAGAGTTAACCGCGAATAATCCGACGCCTCGCATTTTTGTAATCTTAAAACAAGTTGATATATTGATTGTAACAGTTATTTTCTGTTACAAAACTCATAACAAAGAGCCATTTATTTTTTGAGGATGTATTGTTAATTCAAATATTCAGGAGCATATTTTTACTGACAAATTTGTATCATTTATAATATCCGTAAATATATTATATTTTAAATTATCTTGAAAATAAAGTTTTATCTGTGAAAATGATAATCAAACCTGAAGTATTCCATGTTTTGAAAACTCATTTATTATTATTGTGCATATATCTACTTTAAGTATGGAATTAAATATTTGTTTTTTTTGCACACTTAAACGTACTGTGAAAAAAACATTTCGGCTTTTAAACTAAAAAAAATTATTTATTAATGTAAGAAAATAATTCATAATATAAGAGAATTAAAATAATGAATTAACATAATATATTTCGTTTTCAGTTTGTAATGTTTAAGAACTATATTTCAAGACAGATGACAATAGTGCACAAATCTTAAAATAGCACTGATTATAGAATACGATTAAAATTTGCATTCTATCTAATAAAGACTTACAAGAACACTAAAAAAATGTAGCACAAATATTCTACAAGTAAAGAATACAATTTATGTAAGTAAAGAACACTGTAGTTCACAATCAAGGTGTGTATATTGTTCTTGTGAGGTCTATTGGGTGTGTTTCTATACAAGAG
>BMAW01060826.1:236774-262454 GCA_019974015.1 Nephila pilipes
TGAAATGCTGCATATTTGAACAAAGAAGAGGACACGGCATAATGAATCTGATAGGTGTGTTTCGATGAATGATTCTTTTCGAACTCACAACGAAATAAAAAAAAATGACTTAAAATAACAATAAAGAGACTATATGAAAAGTAGGGAGTGAGAAATCTTCTTATAAGATACGAACAAGGAAAAATCCTATTTAAGAAGTTTTCTGCATTTTAAATCGAGCAGATAAATTTCGAACATATAACAAATAGATTCAAGTTTGAATACCTAAATATTTATCAAGTTAATTAAAAAATTCAATTATCTCAAATGACAAGATATCAAGATAATATGAAAAGAAATTAACTGAAATGTTTTACTAATATAATTATATAGATAATGTAAAGATAAGGCACTATAAAAATTCATAGAATAAAAAGTACAATTTTCTTTTAAATACATCGTTTCATTTAAAGCATAGTAATAAAATTATTCTAAATACCATGTTAAAGTAGGTGATACAATATATAATTGAATAAAATGTAATACAGGAATACATTTTCTTTGAGTAGTCTTAAAAAATAATTTGATATTTAAGGATTGTTTGAGAATAAACTGACTTTAGCAATACGTAACTATACATAAAATTCTAAAAAGGAATTAACACCTGTGCAATAGCGTGTATCACCAGTTGTACACGACGTATATTATTTACTGCTGCCATGACCATCAATGGTACACTACTGTATGTTGATTTTATTTGCTATAAAATCAACCAAATTACGTAAAGCTTTACGTCAAGAATAAAGTTTCAATTAAAAAGTTTATTAGCGAGTTTAAGTAATTTCGTCATGAAGTATATATATATATATATATATATATATATATATATATATTGAAAAAATGCATATATTTCAATTCTAGCCGTGATAGTATCTTACTATTCCATGCTATGCGTAAATTAATAATTCACTACTAATATTACTACCGTTTATGTATCTCCATAAAAGTAAATCCATCTTTGGCACACAGCAATTTTCATTGATTTTTGTCGATAAAATCACTCGATATGTAGTATTATTCCATCAAAATTCACTCCCTCTTGTCTTAAATTCTTTGGAACATAAAAGAGCTTCGGATTTATTTATTTTTTTTCTTTTTTCCAAATATCCTTTTATCCCAAGTAAATACCACCTAGAAGGCAATACGAAAGAGCTTAATACACAGTAAAATCAGGAAGCGAAAATACCACTTTGAAGGCGAAGAGAAATATAAAAATAAGCACCGTTTTTCACAGGTTCCAAAAGCCATTTTGTTCCCGGAAGCCATGCAAAATATTCTTCTTTAAAAATGCACCGGTGTTGCCATTCCGCATGTCGCAAATTTCCCCTGGAGTCGCTGAGTGGCCGCCTCGCCTGGCAACGCAATAACCCGCAAGGCGATTGAATCTTGCGCGCTCACAGGCTGATTGGCATCCTTTGGTCAAATACTTCAATAAATTGATTTCCTTTACAACTTCCTGCGAGTCGGATCGGGGGGAAGGCAAGAAATAGGGGAAGAAAGAGCGAAGAAAAAAAAAGAATGCGCCATGGTCTTGTTTTGTTTACGGTAGGTTGTTGTTCGTTTACGAATAAAAAGAAAGTGTAGTTTCGAGAGATGTGTTTTGTAGCTACAACGCCAGAGCAGATGTTTCAATGTTTTTTTCTTCTTTTTATTGCATTTGAATTATTGTTCGTGGAATTAGGAAGAGTTTCGAGAACGCTAACTTGACAGAAAACATTTGTTCCACAAGATTTGGGTTTAAAAGATATTTTTTATAACAATAATGCAGCATAAAATCTTAATTGTGGACTGCTGTAGAATAAGAACAAATCTGAAAAAAAAAAAGCGTCGAAAGCAAAGATTACTTATTTCAAGCATTCGTCTTCTCAGAAACATTACTTCTTAAAACACTTAGAGATTTTTTTTTACTGGGAAATTTTGATAAGTCTCAGACAAAAGAAAAACAATTAAATACAATGTTAAGAAATAAAAGAATTTTTCTACGTTCTTTGAAAAATCAATTAAAAATGCTCTTCATTCGTATAGAGTTGGAAATGAACCTAAAGATAGCTTATGACTGGCATCATTCTGCAGAAGATATTTTGAAATGCTGTTTTCGTATTTTTGGAAACAGTATATTTCTATTTTGCGAATAATTCTTTTCAAAATTAGAATAAACTAAAAAAAAAAAGTAAATCAAGGAAAATGTTTATTGTTTTTTAACTTCCATTTAACATGTTTTAAATTTAACACAATTAGAAGTACATTATTTTTAATTCTACAATAGAATTTTTTCCCCCTCATTACGAGTCACCAATTTTTTTTTAAATACTTAAATGAAGGAAAACTGACAAATAGAATATAGTCATTATGACATACTTTACATAATTATAAAAAGAAACAATCTTTCAAAACTGAATCGATTACATCTCGGCAAAGAATAAGAAATTAAACCAGCTTTTGTAATAAATATCAAGAATGAAAAATAATATGGGATTAAATGCAAAAATTCAGCTTAACATTTCACGCAAGCTATTCCCTCGTATTCAGTAATTTCATTCCTTTATATTCGTCTCATTACTGATTGATGTTTATTATTAAGATTTTTATGAAATAAATATTTTATGAGTATCTTACTACTTCATTTAAAGTTAAACTTCATAATCATTTTGTTTTGATTTGTTAATGTTGTAAAGTTTGTTTTCTAATGCCAAGAATTTTTATTGAGAAAAAAAAAATACTGCACAGATTTCGAGTCGAATATGTAGCAGCATTTATTAAGAGTGGAAGAAAAGGAGATAGAAGAATATATTTTTCAAACCACCAATTCTACAGTACCAAAGCTAAAGAAATCCTTGAAAAGAGGAATTCTGATTTATGATTAAAATAAATATTCTAACACCTAAAATAAATATAAAATCCTCTGTAAAGATAACATCCTAAAACATTTTTTCAAACGAAGTTATGTAGGCGATTTAATGCAAAAAGGACTTTTACGCACAATGAAAAAGAATATCAGTCTTCCCATTCGAAATGCTATCTATTGTTTCTCGCTGTAAGCAAAAGAACTTGACACAAAAATCAGGATTAACTCCCTATTAAGGCCGTGTCACAAGATAAACGATCTGAGAGTCTTTTTCAACATGCAAACGTTCCAAAATGGCCATTCTGTCACAGCACAGAAAGAAGCCCACTTTAAATTAAATTTAGAAGGTTCCACCTACACCACAAAAGCCATTCAATTTTTCTCTCGAATGCATTCCCAAACCGCTGCTTTGCATCACAAAACATCCAGAAAGCCAATTTTCACCCCCTTCCTTTACTTCTGCAGATTAAAAGAAACGTGAAGAGGGGATTTTTTTTTTTAAATAAAAAAAAAGAAAATGTTTTATGTCTACAAGTTTGTAAAGTTAGAGAGCACGTTTTTTCCGTCGAAGACTCCCCGTGTAACATAAAGCTGTGCAGAATAATAGGTTTGACATAAATGTCTGAACGCTTTGAGAACAAGCTGGTTCTATCTCATTCTCTAAACATGTAAGCGAATGATCAGAAATAATGCGTATCTTTTTATTGAAAATTTGGCAATTTTTCTTTTCTTTTCGGTGTGTTAATCTTATTTCAAAATCATTCCATCTTTTATTTGTTCTGATACATTTCTTACTTTTTCGAAAAAAAAGCATTAATTTTAGAGTTATATTTTTTGCATATTTTATTGTAAGAAAAGTATACTCTTTCTTTGTCTTATTCCTTAGTATTGAATCATGGCTTCAATGGTTTAAGATCGTCTTCCCTCACTGTTAAAAAACAATATAGAAACTCGGGGTATTTTTTTCAGATATAAATCCCAAAATTAAAAAAAAAAAGTATAGATTAACCACCCCGAGAAGAACCTTAGTTTTACCTATATCTCGCGTCATCCGACTTTTCTAAAATCTCATTTTCGACGAGCATGGAATAGTATACTTGTATTATGTATTGAGTAGGACGAAACATTGCACTGTTAAAGGCGCTTCCTCCCTTTACTAAAGCCACAAAAAATAAAATTATCTTTGATTCATCAGGTAAATAATAATTAATTTTATTATTTACATCAGTTAAATAATTATTCGCTACTTTGACTAATTTCTTCTTAATTTTCTTTTCTTGAGTAATTCATCAATAAATGTATTGAAAGAAGAAAAAAAAAGTTTCCTGAAATGAAATGAACTCATTTACGGGGAAGGTGGGCATTAGGTTTTTCTCATTGTAGTCTATTTATACTTATTTATCAGACTGGCAGCTTTCAAATTTAGAAGCAACTCATAAATTTTCCATTTCCCCCTGTAATGTATTTGTTTTGAACTAAAACTCTACTTGGTATTATACTATAGGAGATGAAACATATATAAGAAAAATCATGCAAGGAAAAAATGAAGTGATTCAACAAAAATGAATAACATATTAAAACATATTCCTAATTATAAGGAAGAAAGGTACAATCGGTTGCGGATCCGAGGAGTTCTAACTATCTTTTATTTGAATGTTATAGCTTCATTCGGTTGAAGGCATTTGAAATTTTTTAATCTATTCTCTCGTATCGTATAAAAGCTCCTAAGGTCCCTTGAAGTCTCAGAAAAGTATTCACTTAAACTTTCTAAACTTTTTCTTCCCCTTTCCTGAGGTGATTTCAACCTGTTATTTGTTGAATTTTGGCTTATTGTCTTGATTTGGCTTGCTGAATAGATTTGGCTTATTTTCTTGATTTGGCTTACTGAATAGATTTGGCTTACTGTCTCGTTGTACAATCTTTATTCCATCAAAAATCCACGTGAGGAATACTGGTGACCGAGAAATACAAAGAGTAAGCCAAATAGTCATTCGAAAAATTTTAATTTTCGACAAGTCTATAAGTATTGTAATTGAATTATGATATATTTTGCCAAATTGTCTGGGAAACAAGTTTTATATTGGGCATTTTTTCAAAAATTTGTATTAAATTTTCAGAAGAAAAACTCAATAACATGAAGATTGAAAATTTCCGTGGTCTGGAAAAATAAAGAAATTTATTTATAAAATTCATATTTTCTTAAAAAATACAAACAGCATGTTTTCAAGTTCATATTTTTGTGTTTAAAAATGAAAACAATAGGTATGAAACGTTTTTTAAAATATTGTAAATTTAAAGTCCTTAATTAACTATTTTCTAATATATTGAGCCGATACCAATTGTAACTTTTGTTCAATTTGATAATAAAATTGTTGGGAAAAGGCAAAGACTTAACATTTAAAATTTCTCCACTGTGTCATTTTAAATTTCATCAATAAACGTATTGAAAAAAAAAATAGTTTTAAGATTATTGTACATAATTCTCTGGAATTTTGTAAATATATTTTGTTTGAAACAATTAACAAACACATAAAATTTCAACAAGATTGCTCAAAAACTATAAAAAAATAATTCTGAACATTCCCTAACCTTTTAAAAATATCTCTCAGATGTTTAAAATAAAATATTTCAAGCTTAGAAATTTTTAATTTAGAATCAGAATCTCCCACTTTAACATTATTATAATAATGAAATGAAATATATTGAAGGATTGAAAACAATGCACTTTTATTAATATAATATTGTTGCGATAATTGTTGGAATGAAATTCTCTTCCGACAAAAAGAAGGAAGTAATAAGCAATTTTAATATGTAGTCAAATAATTTAGAATATTTTAATTTAACTAGGAATAAATGAAAGCGTCTCGATAGCAAACAATTAAATTTATTTAAAGAAGAAACTAAGAAAAGGAAATTCTTATGTTAACGGATAATGTGGAGTCTTCATAGGAATAAATTACGTAAAGAAGAAATTATTTTCTTTACACTACACAAATATAACAATGATTAATTTGATTTACAGATTTAATCTTAAGTTTTCTTGTATTATTTATTTGATTTATCTTTATTGATTTTATCTATTATTTTATGCTTAATAAGGATTGTTCTTTTATTATTTATAATTGATTATCATTTTATTTATGACTGACTATTTTTGAATTACTTATTATTGATACTGTCATTATATTATTGATTATTCTATTACTTTTTTTTTTTTTTTATTTAGCATTGATTATTCTATTATTCACTTGATTTATCTTTAAATCTGTCATTTGGCTGATATTATTTTTAGCATTCAAATGTAATTCTAGTTATTTTTAAAATTCCCTCTTTCCAATTTTATTGGACTTCAAGTAGTCCTACGTTATTTTTTTTAAAGTAAATTATTTTTCAATGAAATATGTTACACGTTAGACTACAGAAAATGTTATGTATATAATATTTTGTTATTAACCAGATAGAAACATCTCAAATTCATTTAATTTCTATTTATATGTTTTCTTAATCCCTCCTATCTTGTAATTGCTGTTCTATGAAACTTTTAATTGGTTAATCTCATACTAGCGCGATTTCGCTAACCGTTGTATTAATGTAGCATTCTAATATCGCAAAATTTTCGATGAACTTTTTAAGAAAGGCACCTGTTTTGTTTATTTTTTTCCCTCCAATGTTTGATCATAGCAGTTATACATGGCAAAAACTGCGTTTTTCAATCGTTCATATCATCAGAGAAAGCTTGTTATCAAGTTTGTTGGTTGCTGACGCAAAAAGTCGTCTTTTTTTTTATTTTTTAAAAAAACTTACATTATTGTAAAAAGCATATTTTTTACTTTCAATTTATAGAAATCTAGAATTCTAATCTAGAATTCCTTTCCCGATTTTCTCACTTTATCTTTACTTATTATTTTACTTTAAATTCCTTAATCTGTTTTATGTGTGAATATGGTTTAGGACAAACATTTTTTTTTCTTTCAATAATAGGATATTAGAGGAAAAAATTAGAATTAGTATATCTATAAATCTTATCATATGCTGAATATGAAAGGCTTCGAAATAATTGCGAAAATAATAATAAATGAATAAATATAATTTGAAATATTTTTAAGGGAGACATAAAGGAGAAAATCTTATAAATAAAACCCAAATGTGTAATTTTAAGTTTTTAAGACTGATTTTTAAAAGAAATTCAATAAATCTTATTGAAAAAGTTATATTAACCAAATTTTCTAATACGTCGAATACAAAAAACCATCAAATAGTATAAATATGCATGTATACATGCATAATAATTTACTCCGAACTAATTAGTTTTATAATAATGTTACACGATTCGATTTAATAAAGACAGAATTTTAAAATATTTAGATTAGGTCATCAATTGCGTGTAACAGATTTAATGTTCGATTTCTATTGATTTTAATATGCATTTCTATATAACATTTTTAAAAATTTATGTCAGATTTCTCTAATTGCTTCGTTGACAGTGATGTAAATGAAAAATATGTGAATAAAATTTTGAAACTTATTTCATTTTCAGACAATATAGATAACCATATACCTAACATTTTCCTTTTTCGAATATCTAAGAAAAATCTAAGTTTAGATAGTTTCACATTCCTTTATCAGAATCTTTTTTATATTTTGAAAAATAAGCAAAATTCTGAAACCTTTTGTTTCAATCGATCCATTAGTTGAGCCTCCTTAACGCCGGCTCATCTGAAACTAATCCAACTGGCTAATCACGCATTCCCGTGCAAATACATCTTCGCGTCCATTAAGCAAAAACAATTCAACCCCGAGTCCTGTAAAATTAGTCTTCTTAACATGTCAACCAGATCATTAGTTACATTAGGCCCGACTGGCAACGACGGCGAGCTTTTGTTTCATTAAAGGCGAGGCGCCCACTGGTGGCCCAAACGAGCATTAACGCTTGCATTGTTCCAACTCGACAATGAGCCGGGCCCCGTGAAATATGAAGTCGCGGGGAATGCCGGGAAGAAGAGGGGGCAAAAGTGCGAAAATAGTTGTCGGGCAGTTAATTTACGTTCCTCCAGAAGCCTGTCAGATTTCTCGGTAATTACGGCGAAACAATGCGAATAATTAAGCAACTGTGGAAAAGTAAGCCTGTACGACTTAATTGCATCAATTCGTCTCGCCTGTCACAGACTTGGCCGGAATTAACTGCTGATGATGAAGCCCCAGATTCCCCAAGACGCTGTTGGTGGAACTACGAGTGTCTGTCCCGTTTGTTAAGATGAGTTATAGCTGGCGAGGGAAGATTAAAAAAATGTTGAAGTCCTAAAAGCTATTTATGGAAAACAAAGGATCTGTTAGTGAGATGGATGCCTTAAATATGAGAGCATGTTTGAGAAAGTGTTGGAAATTAGTTTAATTGTGGAGCATCTGGTTAATGAAGTGGAATATTTAATGATTAAAAGATTCTCAACCTAGAAATGCTTATGTAACCCTTGCAGCTCCTAGTAATACAGTAAAAATTCTAGTGTAGCCTCAAGAATATAGCATATATCATAAATATTATTTCATATAATTGTTTTCCTTTTATTTAAACTTTAAGTCATAATATAACTTTATGAATTGGGTTTTTAAAACCGTTTTCTTCCAATGTTAAAAAACAAAGACTCATTCATTTTTTCAAATAGTAATTTTTTTAAAAGAAAAAAAAAAGATCCTATATCAGTATTATATATTTTGACTTCTCTACAACACTAAAGAGCAGCAGTTTTAGCACAAAATTTCGTTCTGTTAGATTCCACCGAAATTCTTTTATTCAAAATTCGACATTTTGCTATCTGTACTTTAAAACTAAATGGATATGAAATCGCATCCAAGAGGATTTCTACATATTAAAATGAAAAATCAAGCGCGCGATGATACATAGAATATTTCAAGATTTCAAAGACACCGATTGATGAATTGCTATACATGTTTATAAGCACCTGAACTTATTTTAATATTAGGGCATTCTTCTGTTTGAAAGAAGAAAAGAAAAAAAAAAGTTTTGGTATTTTGATATTATTTTTTAACACATAGAGAATACAATCCTAGTCAGAGAAGAATAGATTTGTTAAGGTAAAGGGAATTACACAGATTTGCTACGAGTTGTGGGAGAGCTACCAAATAAGTTATCTATCCTATACTCTTCACTTTCTGATAATTTTTATTTAGATTAAGAAAGAAAGATAGAGAAAGATACAAAAGAAGTTATAAAAGTTAAATAAAAAAAAAATTGCACGTAGTATTTCTGTAATTCAACATATTTTTTTAAAAAAATATTTGGCATGATTTTGCGAAACACTGAGCTTAAAATCGATTCGGATATTTTTCACACGTTCAATTTCTATGAAATTTTCATAAATTTGTTTTCGGTGTTACTTTTAAAATACCCCATGGAGTAGGTCGTTAATAAATCAACAAGAAGTAGCATACAGTCCACGGTACCATATCTGCTTAATTTTTATTTAAATAATATCAAAGTGGCAATTTTGAGTATTCCAAAATGCTTATGTTTACCCAGTCATTCATTGATTTTCGAGAGATGCTTCACACATTTTAAATTAGTAAATACGATGAAGGTGGGAAAAAACACCAATGACAAATTTTGTAAATTTACAGATGATTGAATTAAAATATTGTTAGATATTTTTAATACACCATTTTTCTCACAAATTTTTGCTTTACATTTAATTGAATGATCCCATAGTTATAAAAACTAGTTTTTAATATATAGTATGTATGTGAAAAGTGAAGTCTTAAATATTTCTTCAGAAAGTTACACTTAAAGAGAAATTAGAGAAATACTTAAAGAATGTCAAATGCAAAAAATTCCAATTTATCTCATCCTGCAGTAAATATACTATAGGTTTTATTGGAATTTGAATTCAGACTCTTTTGCAGTAACTTTCTCCTCTTCTGATATTAAAGAATGAAAGGTCCTAAACTCGGAATCAAGCTTCTTTCAGGTAAAATGTAAGTTCCAATATTAATATAAGTTCGCGTAGCTGTAACTCATAAATGCGTTAACAATATTTAAGACTTAAAAGCTTTCTATAAACGCACTCTTTTTAATATTAACATGCGAGATTAAAAATTTGTTTAGTATTGTATTTTTAAAAATCAAGTAGGGAATATGTTTTATAAAAGAAATATGAAATAATTAAAAAAAAATGAGTGGATAATGTTTTTGTATAAGGTAGTGAATAGGCAAAATATAATATAGGTATCAGATCATTTTTCGGTTTGAAAAAGTGTTAAGAGTTCTGGTGCTGTTTTTTAACATCCGATAAAAATCTTAAAGAGAGCAACCAAAGTTTTTTTTTTTCTCCGTTGGTAGATATCAATCGATAGCAAAATGAAAATAATGTGAAATAACTTCTCTCACCTCTTAATACTTAAAATGTAGAGTCGTTGCTCTAGTACACATACCCCACAATATACCTAACCAAAGCTTTTCTGAAATATTCTAACATTAGCAATTTTCAATAAACCGGTACAGAATAAATTATGATTTTGTCAGGAGGTTAAGTATTGAGTGATAATATATTTCATTCGTTTTTATAAAATAGTGCTCATATGAGAAAAAAAAGTCAAAGTAAATAGCTTCCAATTTCAATCCATCGCAAAATAAAATACACTATTTACAGATAACCAATCAATTGATTCTCAAAACAGAAATCGAATCCCGTTGCCACAAATTGAATTCCGCTGGCGAAGATGATAAAAATAACTTTCCGACCCTCACCTGAAGTGAGATTCGCATAGGTAAAAGAAGTCGCTGTTCCCCCAAATCTAATCGTCCAAAAATAATCGTACCTTTGACCGTGTCCTCTGGGCCGTGTAAGATTACCCCCAACCCTTTTCAAGCTAAACAAACTGTTGGTGGGAGGGTTCCTTTCCCCTAATGGGATCCTGGTGGGAAGGCCCATTATCTCGCAGCAGGGAACCCTGGCACACAACTCGTCTTTGTTTTGAGGTGACAAAAGTTTCTTTGCCATACAACTCGTTTTGACGCTCGAACTATTGCCACTGGCAGTTAACATAATACTGAATGTTGTTCAGCAAAATTGAGTTCTCTTTCTTTTTGTAAGAATATATAATTATCTTTAGTTGGTTAATAAAATACTGTTGTTAGACTTAAAATGTGAACTCTCGCTTTGTTTAATTGGTCATCTTACTTTAAGATGATATATTTTAGACAGTTTCGTTTCATAAAACCATAAACTGCATAAAAGAGATTCATCATGCTATGATTTATAAGAATTACCAAATTATGACATCAGGTGCAATATTTAAAACACAAATTCTTCTGTATATCTGTACATGGGCTCTAAATGTTTTAATATAGACTCGAACTTGAAAAAAAAAAATAAATACAAGATCGATGTGATATGTAATGGTATATCGTTCTTTCTTTTTAATAGGCGTTGAGCGCTGAAAACACTCAAACAAAAATCTAGCAAGAAAGAGGTAAGAGTATCGTCAGAGGGAATTTTTTTATTCATGACATTCAAAAAAATTCTGCAAATCACATATCAATATTTGAGCAGAAATTAATCGCTGAAATAATAAAAGTTTAAGCTAAATTAGTTTTAATTTAATAAATAATCATTTAATGGGATGGTTGGAGACAGTCTGATGTGAGTTCTAAAGAATGGAATAATTTTTTGTTCTTAGGTCAGCTTCTTTAATCCAAAAAATGACTTCTTGCATAGATATCAGATTATAGCTGCCAATAGAATGTATTCCAAAAAACAAACAAACTAACTAATTACACAATAATTTTTCTTTGTATACGAAGAGCTTTATGAAACTTTCAATAATATTATTTCAATACAAAGTTAAAATAACCCCAAACGTTGCAACTTCGAACATTCATTCATTTCTTTTAATCTACCTCGAAACAGGGTGAATCTGGAAACAAGTTGCAAAATACCCTTTTTGCCAAGAACTCTTAACTTCTTCTGACACCATTCCCAGCCACAACGGAACGTTATTAAAAATCCCCTCCTTCTAGAAAAAGGAAGGAGAAAAAAAAGAGAAGATGAAGAGGAGAAAAAAATAAACAATCTCCCATTTTCGTTTTGAGCGTGAACCCGCCTAATTTCGCGCGCGCGGGAACCGAGGGGAACAAAAGGAACGGGGAGCGAAGAGAAGAAAGCTAGCGCGTGCGGAGCCCCTGCGTGTAATTAAATTTCCGTGGGCTAATGAAAAATTGTAATAGGCTTCCATCCCTACTCTCCCTTACACCATCCCTCATCTCTCTAGATTCAGACGACTTCGTGCACGTGCTATAATCGCCCGCAAAAGCAAAGATTGCAGATTTTTTGGACTCGGAAGGATACATTTGCAAGCATAAGCTTAAGTAGAATGAAAACCCCTTGCTTAATGCTATTGTATATGGACCATAGAAAAAGAAGCCTATTTAATAATAGTATTCAAATAATAATAATAATCGAATTATGCCAATATATGTACACTGTTGACAACATTTATGTTACCTGTAGCTATAAGAAGGGTAAGGGTAAAAATAAATAATTGATTGACAAATTATTGACCCCCCCCCTTCCCTTTTTTTTTTCTTTTGGCTAGTTAATAACTTTTTTAACATTTAATAAATTTCTTCTTAATAATAATAATAATAAAAGCTTTTATATTAAGGAAGCTCACAAAATTTCTTTTTTCAATAATTTTTTATAAAAAGTACGCTTACAATTTATTTATTATAATACGGTTTCATATAAATTTAATGTGCTGTACATTCCCTTTATTGCTAGAGAAATAAAGGGGATATGAGCCGTATTTCACTCTCTGATCGATAGCAGTTTCATTCATTTATTTTCGGGATAAAACCGCCGCCCTTAAAAATATCTACGAAAAGATGTTTTCCTATCAAAAATTTTGATATTCTTTCATGTCATGCTTTATTTCCCAATGTGTATGCATATATATATATATATATATATATATATATATATATATATATATAAAAACATTCTGTTTTGTAAAAGGAAAAGAAAAAAAAAAGGGGGGGTGAAGCTGGGAAACGATAAATATACAAGCAAGCGGAATGGCTAATGGAATTCTATTTTGTTTGCTAAACATAGTTTGTTGGATCAAAGGTTGGATATACATCAATTTTAAAAAATAGTAATTTGTAACTAAAAGATAGACACTTCGGAAAAGATTGAGGAAGACATTCAATGTTTATTTTTAACAACCCGTTATTACGATGTAAAATATGAGATATTAAATCTTTCACATTCAGTATTCCTAGATCCAACAAAAGATTTTGAATTCAATGGTGACAGAAATTTTTTTTTAAAAGTAAAAACTACTTAAAACAGGACTTTAAAAGCGAAATAAAAAAGCATTAAGCAGACTTAATAGATACGTGAAGTTCTTAAGAATTCGATTAGTTTATTGTTATAATCGCATTATATTAGTTAATCAAACTTGAACTATGACTTTTTTTGTAATAATAGAGGACCTGGACTATGTTTTGGTACCAACTGACAAGATTCATTTCTGTGGTCAGTTATTTTGTCTAGATTAAAATAACCAGTTAATGTATACCTATAGACAATATTAGCACAGACTTTAAAATCAAGGATTATTATTAACTTGTACAAGAGGAAAATGATGAATTATGAGATTTCTCAAAAAAGGTTATTTTAAGACACGGCCATCATTCTGATTGGTTCTTGGCAAAATGTTTTTGAGCAGTTTATGAATTTTTCCAATATTTATAAATTAATGGATAGTAAAATTGCCGCACCAAGAAAGGGATACGCAATACACGCGAAATTTACACGACAGGAAGAAGATGCTGTGATATGCAAAGGATTAACTTTTCAACACATTAATGCAAAGCAGGCATCGGTAGTGGCACCTGCAAGATCTTTAATTGAAGAAATTGTACATCGGGTTTCTCATACACAAATTGCATTTGAACGTTGTGTCCTAATGAAAAGTTGTTGTGATGCCTCGTGTAAGAAGATGAAATGTTTACAAGCATGTTTCTGACTTTGATCGAGGTCGAATTGTAGCCTAATGGGATTGCGGTTCATCGCATAAAAGTATAGCTGTTTACTTCGGTCGAGATCCCACGACTGTCGACTGTCTACAGAATATGGAATCAATGGGTTCAAATAGATTAAATGGATTATAGTGCTGGATCTCAACGGCCGGTTATCACTAACAGCCGAGAAGACTGACATGTTACCCTCATGGCCTTAATGGATCGTACATCCAAGTCATGAACTCTGAGACATCTTTTGAACTCTGAGACATGAAATGACATCTTTTGCAAGACAACAAGTGTCCGCACAAACAGTTCCCCAACGTTTGCAGCAGCATAGATTGTCAACTAGGCGGCCTTGGTTTCGTCTACCCTTGACTCCATATCACAGACAAGGGTGCATTCAACAGAGGGATTGATGACAAAACTGGATGCAGCTATGACGCGATGTCGTTGTTTGAGATGAATCCAAGATTTGTTTACGTGATCATGATGGTCGCATCCGCATTTGGAGGTATCGTGAAGAACACACATTACCAGTGTGCATTCGACATCATCATACTGACCCCTCATCTGGGTGATAGTATATGATAGTATAGGTGCTATTGGATACACATATCGGTCAACAGTTATTTGCATTGATGGCATTTTGAAACAATAGCTGTTACATTTCTGATGTGTTAAAGCTCGTGACTTTATCCTTTCTTTGAGCCATGCGTTCCAAGTTTTAGCAGGATAACACGACCTTCCAGTTACCGGTATTGTACGGATCTCCCTTGATACAGAAAATGCTCTGCTGCTGCTCTGGCCAGTGTGTTCTCCAGACTTCTCACCAGTTGAAAACATCAAGTCAATAGCTAACGAACAACTTGTTAATCACCATACGCTAGCATACTATATTTGTCCAATAAATATAATTTTGTTATTTGCATTTCTTCCTGGTGTAGCAATTTTATTGGCCAGTAGAGTATATATTGTCGTTGCCAATTGAATGACTTTTAGAGCATTTATAACTCGATCAAGAATCATTCAGAGAGTTTACCAAACTCTGAGGAATGGAAAACCTCTGATTATATATTTATTTAATTACTTTTATTCCGTAGAAAAAGGACTAAAAATCGATTAGGAGAGCTAAACACGTGTATACAATTTCAACTCGATTAAACATTGTTAAGTGTAAGGACTAGGTTCCAGGCACCCCCTAAGTCCATCACTCCTTGAGCGTACCGTAGTATTATATAATCATTGGAGTTATAAGTATATGCAAAATTTCAGCCCGATCAGATAATAGGAAACGTGTTAAAATGCGAGTACAAACTGCACATTCCATCACTGCTTGAGCACATACCATAATATTGTATTGTTATAAGAGTTATGAAAATATGGCAAATTTTCAGCTCATTCGGAGGATAGGAAAAAGAGTTAAAATTCGAATTCAAATTTCGAACCGGAAAAACATATTTTTTACATACATTTATGCATATGAAAGTAGCAATTTAAGTAAAAACGCTTGTAAAAAGCAGAATTTTACATTTAGAAATTCAACACTTGAGCAAACGTTAAATTATACAAAATCTCCGAAAAGCTTTCGAGCTGTGAAATGCCACCAAAATAAATGTTTTATAACTTCAATGTCGTATAGAGAGTAATATGTTTTAATATATTTCTTATTTCAATTAGAATCATTTAATTTTTCCTGTTTGCAATGTGTTTTACATTACGTCTCCTTTACTAACAAGGCCGCAATTTTGTAAAGTAGAAATTCGTTTAGTAGGACCTTTTAATCTCGGATCTGAAAATAGCGTAGATTGGTCTGCTCAAAGAATTACTAATTTTTTTTTTTTAGTTTAAGAAATAATGTAAATTTCCATGATAACATTAATTCGTTTCATTCGCTTGTTTTGAAATTTTATTTTCTTTACTAAAATCTTATAATAGCTATGAATATATGAAAGGAAATAAGGAGGGGAACTCATAAATATCCTGTACAAACTATCAACAAAACCTTAGTTACACTACTTACCGTCAGTGACAAATGGAATATAGTGACTAATTTCATGCTTTATAGAGCTCCGGCAGCCTGGTTGGTTGAATAATGGCTTAGTTGCCAGTGGGTTGAAGGTATGAAGTCTCGGAAAAGTTCTTTGTTTCAAATAACACGTCTACAACGCTCGTTGATATTACTTATTTCACTTTCCGTTATAAGTCTAATAATATAGTCACTTAATTACACAGTCAAATGAAGATAAAGATTAATGATAATCAAACTCTTATTATTCAAGTTATGAATACTTAAATTCTTATCCCAATCAACTCCCTTTAATGTAGTTTTTACCTCAACATGCCCGGATTTCGATTTAAAGTACAAATTTAATTCGTTTCTTATCAAATCACTCCCAACCTAAAATCACTTGAGTAAACAAACTATTGCCCAATATCACATGAGCTAACAAACTATAGCCCGATGTCACATGAATATACAAATTGCAGTTTAATGTCACGGGAATAAACTAACTGTAATTGTGAGTCCTAGACTTAAACACCTTCCTGCTACTTAGTCTAGGATCTCTTTGAGCGCTTCTTAGACAGCGAACGATTTGGTTCGGCTACTTTCACTAGTTCAAGCAACAACTAACTCCTAACCATCTAAATCCATATTATTCATTTCATCGTTGTTTATAAATGTAATTATCTAATCCGTTCGTTACACTTCATAACTTCAATTTGATCTGCGAGGTTTTATTTTAAATAATTCAAATAGAAAAGCCCCAAGGGTTTGTTGAAGGGAAAATCATAATACAGGCCAACGTCACATGGCAACTGTTAGAATTAATTTCAAATGAGTTTTAGAGTTCTTTCACGATGATTTATGCAAATGAGGAGAATGAGTCGTCATCTCTAGCGTTGTCTTTCCACTCGAAATTCGAAATTACGAGATATGTTGCCAATAATTCTCATGTATTTCTAAAATGATATTAGTATAAACAATCCCCTAATTCAAAAGTCATACTTATGCAACTAAGCTAAAGTAAGCTGTAGCTTGTGACAGTTTAATGTTAATTTCCATTTTATTAACAAGTTCCAAGTAATCACTGAAAGCAATTCGGTACAATTTGAAGAATTTATCTTGAAGGAAAGGTATACGAACAATACAGGTAAAAAAGATAGCTGTCTATATGAAGGGCTTTTCAAGGCGAACTGGTCCACTCTGCGTGACAGGACAAATCTGTTACGAAATGATCGTTTCAACACAGTTTGATTGGTTTAACCTCTTTACACTTCTTCTACTGAGAGTTAATACTCTAATTTGAAATTAATTCCCTTTCACCCGCTCAACTTCGCATTTACCTCGGAGGTACAAATTCGCAAGTATCTCATGGAACTTTAAAAATTCGGTGTTACCATAAAACACTTCTTGTTTTTTTCTGTCACTTCACTTCAGAACAGGTGTAATATTGTCTGTGGATGAAGGGGGGATGTGTTTAGCTGTCTCACCAATTGGCCGCACTCTATTAAGTATTCACTAAATAGCAAAAAGCCATTTAGGGTAATTGTGGCGTGGGCCCAAGGTGTGCGGCATCCCTTTTGAACATGGACTGTCCCTTGGGCCCCCGGCTCATCACGCTAATCGTGGGTGGGTCCTCTCTCTCATGCTCGCCCCCTCTTCGTTCCCCTCGCGACACGCGTTCTCTTTTCAATCATTCTATGGTGCAGCTCTCTCTTACAAAGAGAATAGATTTCCGAATTAAAAAGTTGATTGTCACGTGTTCTCCACACGTTGGGTTTCCCGTTTCGATGTAATAATGTATAGTAAACGTACTCCGAGAAATTTTTTTTAAAATTGCCTTCGTTTCATGTTAACTCTCATAGTGTGCTAGTTCAAATTTCAGACATTACTTTTGGAAAGGCCATTTCTGCAAATATATATAACTTTTCGATAACCTCAGAGAAAACGTACGGTATAAAAGAGGGGGGAATGTAAGCATTTGAGGAAATTTTAAGTTTCCAATTTATCATATGTCATTATTGTTAATTGTTTTAAATCTATGTAGAGTAATTATGTTGGAAATTATTATTATTTATTATGAGTGTGAAAATTGGTATATTAAACCTTTTCTCAGTACTTAATAATAAGTACCAGGATTAAAAATTATTTCTGGATCCCTCAAGAGCTGTATAAAAACATAATGTACATCAAATTTCAATATTTGTAATGCGCTACAGTCAAAAAACGCGTATTCAATCAAATAATCTTTCTTGCCAAGCTTATTTTTTCTACCTGAAAACAGATAGATAAAACCACATATTATCTAGAAACATTTATCGGATCTTTATGACGCTCTGTGTCTGTAAATCTGTGTCAGTTGTTCTTTTTTTAAGAAACTGGGAATAGTGTTCAGCGTCCTTCAATTAAAATGCTATGAGGAAAATATCATGAAGTCGGCCCTTCTCTCTCCCTTTCTTACGCTCTATATATAATGGAAGCTATTCTTTAAAAATGTGAAAGAATAAGGCACAGACACGAAAAAAAATTTCAGACAGAAAAATCCTCATTTATTAATATGACATAATTTCTCTTGGGTTATTTTTAATATGTTACTGATTTATATTTCAATTAATTAATATATTGCCCCTGAACAAAATATTTCTTATCTTGCCTCCTAGGTTTAACAGATTAATGGATTTAGCTGGGTATTCATTTTGTATTTTTAATTGTATTTAATTTATTTTTGTAATTTTAAGCAGAGAATATATTTAAAAAATGTGTTATAAGGATAATATTCAGAGAGTCTACATTTGGATAACTTTATGTAAAGAATTCCGTAAAGAGAATCGAGCAGTCTTGAGATAATTTGGAACAGTATATTACGATATACTTTCTTCATATTTTATCTAGTTAAAGTTCAACTGATAATAGCATTGCTGATGCTTGACACTGATTTATTTATCTATCTAATTAGCTCCACATTAAGACTTTAATAGGATCATATTTCGTAATTTTGAGCCATATTCAATCGTGAAAGATATATTTCTCAATTATTTTTCCCGCAGTATCACATGATACTTTGCACTGTTTTTTTTTTTTTTTTTTTTTTTTTTGAAATAATATCATATTCGAGCTACACAATCAACTGTTGAAGACAAAGATTGTCTTTTTGAGCACGTGACGAGGAAGACACCTGTGTTGATACTTTATTCTTTTAACTTCCCTACCACAGCAAAAATGAATTTGATTTAACCAAAGGACATTAACTCCTCTATTTCAAATGGGTAGAATGGAACTTCGAGGTTACGATAGAGCAGCTACCTTATCATTTTTTACCTTATATATGTGCGTGTAATCATTTATGCTACAAGATATTTATTTCAAAAATTAAAATAAAAGTCATTTAAAAATAAGGAAGATTTTTTTTTGTAAAAAAAAATTCTATGACAAATTTGAGAGGAAGGGGATATTATTTTTAAATTAATGATTCTTAATGGAAATGTAGAAATTTATGAAAAATATATGCAAAATTTCTTTCACTCATTTGTACGAAATCGCTCTTAAATTTAAGGAAACGTGTTGATAAAAAAAAAAAAAAAAAAAAAAAAAAATTAAAGGAAAAAAAGTTTTAAATTTGACTTATTAAAATTGACTTATTCGTATTCGTTTTGATCTTGCTAGAATATGTGATGGAAGTTATCAGATTTAAATTTATTTTGTTAGATTTTCTCCCCTTCGATAGAAGAGATGGCTTTTATTTGATTTCAGAAAGAATTAAATCTCTTCACTCTCTTACTCTGTAAAATAAATTAGCAATAGTTAAGTATTATATTTTGTTATAAATTTTTTCAGAAAAAAAAAAAAAACCTTTTTTTATTTTTTAAAATTTCCTTCTGACATTTATAAGTAGTAAGATCAAGCTCATACCAGAAATATATATGAAATGGCAATTTACAAGTATAAGATCTTCAAACTTTTCTTTATTTCTTAAAAATCTACAATTGCTAGATTTTAGAAGAAATTTTCAGTTAAAAGCTCATCAAAACGCAAATAAAATACACTCACATTCACAAACAAAACTCTTAACAACGATGAAAAAAAATTTACCAACATTTTGTACACTGGAATATATTCTTTTTATTCAATTTTTGGCCAGTAGGAAAGAAGTATGTTGATGAAAGAAAGTGAGAGAAATTCAAAGCATTATCTTTCCACTCTCTTTTAAAAAATTCCTTTATCACTTCACATAATTTATTCCTTTAAAAAAGAGCGCAAAAATTATTTAATTAATTTTCGAAATGTCTGAAAATAAAGGCTTTTTAAAATATTAACAAAATTACAATAATTACTTGCAACATCGTACGATTATATAATTACCATAAATAAAAATTACACAGTACGGGTGGAAATTATATACTTAGTACATACAAAGCGATTTTTTTATCTCCCAAATGTTTCATATCGAATAAATTGTTTAAAGTCGGCTCTGAAACAGTGGTCACTTAAAAATTATTTTGCTTTTTCCAAATGATTACATATCATCAGCAATATCACAGATTTAAAGATTGTAAGAAAAATAACTTTTTTGTGTGTTTTATTACTAAAATTAGTAACATTGAATAATGGATTCACAAGCATATGAATTTTTTTTTTTTTTTTTTTTTTTGATTTGATGATTGTTTTTTTAAGAACGATTTTTTACTGATGGTAATAAAAAAGGTTTTATAAAACCAGTTATTTAAGTACGAGTAGCATCACAAACATCATTTCAATGTATAATTCACTTAGGAGAAAATGGAATAAAAATATTTTAAAGGAAAAATTGGTTATTTCATAGCAGCAGAGAAGTAATGAAATTTTTATACGGGCATGGGCATGACGAATTTTAAAAAAAAATCATTCGGAGCACAAATATCTAATGCGTTTTGGAATAAGAACACAAGGATTACGCAAGCTATTAAACAAAACTTATTCAAATACTGTATTTTTTATATGTATGAATAAAATAAAAAAAATCTAAGAAAATAATGTCATAATAGACAAAAAACGTTATACAGACGATTGCGCTGTCAGCAATATTTAAATCATGTTCCTGGAAATTAATTTACTCCATGACGACCTTACTAGGAATGGAGCTGAATCTAGAGTATATTCGAAATAAAATTTTAAGACTTATTAAAAGATTTGTGAAAAAAATTAGTTAAGCGTTAATTATTGACTAATTCTGAGTAAATATTGAATCAGGTTTCAATATCAACAAATTAGTGAGTTCTAATTTCAATTCAAAATTTAAAGTGGACCATAGAAAAACATCAGGAAAATAAACTTGTTTTGAAATTGACAAAAAACTGACTTACAAATTACTACAAGAAATCGTTATAATTTAAGTTATTGTAGCAAGCCACACCTTTGATTAAAAAAGATAAAAAAGACAAAATACTGATTTAATTTTCTTTCTTCATTAATTTAATGCTTAAATTAAAATTTTAAGATATTCAGACAAAGGAAATAATGATACATGGAAATAAAAAATCAATGTTATCAATAATAGCACTTTGTAACGTATTTGCATTGCTATTAATATTATAAGACATAATCGCTCAAAAAAGACCAATTTCAAAATGTTCAAAATCTTTCTTCAGATTTAGAATAAGCACTATCAAAATTAAAGTGTGTTACTAAAGAGGAGCATTTACTTAATCGCGTCCATAATTAAAGATTACGATTGAGAATTCTATTTATCTTATTAACAGCAATTTGGGATCCAATTCCTAGTATACTTCTAGAAATAGGATACGAGTTCAATAAAATTATAGTAATTGGATCCGAATTGGGAATAAACTCTTAGAAGATCACTTCGCTCTTTCTCGCACCAATATCTTGTGCTTTAATCTTGGTTCATCCTCTATCTCTCAAATACATCCAATGTATTTATCGGTTAATTTCTAATTCACAATATTTCTTGTATAGTAATGCTAATTTATTTAAAGACGCAGTTCTTTCACAAGGTAAAGTTCTCAATTTAAATAACGCAATAAAGTAGCCTAAAAAGTTATTTCTCGTGAGAACTTTTGCAATTATAATATTATGAAAAACTGAATTTTGAAACTTGAATATATATATATTTAACATTTATTAAATCTTTCTTCCTATTTTTGCTAATGATAAATATCCAATTATAAAATTACTCAATGTGCAATTGTATGGGATAAGATAAACAAAAAAAAATTATAACTGAAATTCACTAAGCTTCATTTGCAAGTGTAGAATGTCTAAAAAAGCATTAACCTTGCACTTTTTAAAACTGTTCTTTGGTATTAAAAAATGTTCTTGGTTTAAGTTTAAAAGTACAGTCAGGTACAGAATTGGTATCTTTTACTGTAAAATCACTTATTAATTCTCCAAGTAAATAAATTAATAATAGTAAATAAATTTCTTCTTGGGTGATTAATTTAAATAGATATTTTTTCGAAAATTTGCTTAAAAAATTTCTTTTCCCAATTTAAACAGGGATTTTTCAATAATACTCCTATTTATACAAAGCTGTATAAGAATATTGAGGCATTACACAACGAAGCGAGTTTAATTATGCACTCAAAATTGTACTTTTTAACGATATTTCGAGAGGCATTTTCACCTTCATTCTCTTCATTAATCTATTATTCAAAAACTGAACTTAAGTTCCAGATTTAAAAGATATTCATCAAAGTTTTGTCATACTGATATTTTATATAACATGCATTTTTAGGTAAGTAATTAATCATCAAAACGGAAGGCATTGCCATATCTCATAAGAGCCTTTTTTTTTTACGTCCCTCATATAAAAGAATAAGTGAGCTTTTCAAAAATTATCCATGTTCTTTTGCTTTATTTAGATCCTTTTATACATTCTACGACTATACAAAGAGGTAAATTATTTGCCAGTGAATTAAAAAAAAATGTTTCTTTCGAATTTTACTCTAATTAATTTTGATACCAGTAGTGAATTTTGTTTTTGAGTAAAATACCACAAAACATGAAAAATAATATTGAATCTATATAAATATATTCATATACTTCATTTTTTTCATGAATTTTTCTATGTCATGTTTAAAAGTCAATGATTTTCTTTTAGAATTTTCGTTAGCCTACTAAAAACAAAGTTTGCATATAATTATTTGAAATTCTTAATTCTTAAGCAATGAGTAAATTTTTTTTTACCTTATAAACACAGAAATTCAATACTTTATGTTTTGTAAGTTGAATTTTTTTTATATACATTAATATTTGTTAGAATTATATAAGGAAGACAAATGATTTGATTATTTTACCTGATTTGTTAAACATATATGTTTAATTTACATAAGAATAAACCTATTATTTATACAAATGCGTTTTTCCAAACTTTTCATTTTTCCCATGCGTAATATTTTTTTTTTTAAAAAAACTAATGATTGACTTATCTAATATTTTTAGAGATTATTTGTAAGTAGTTACTTCATTAGAAGAAGCCAAATTCATGAATTTTAAAATTCGTGTAAGTCTTACATGCTGTATAGTAGAAATTCGGATAAAATTACAAATATTCACTGTACACATAAATTTTCTGAATTACTTAAAAAGAAAAGAAACCCTCATATTTTAGCCTAATTTGTAGTGATACTAATGGAACAAAAATCTGAAAGTAGTAGTAACCAAGTAAATGAAATTTCATTCATGTAAGTAAATCAGTACACTAAGCACAATAATATATTAAAGAAATATTTCCATATATTATGTATATGTGTAGGAAATTAAAGGGAAATGCTAAAAATTTGCTATCAATTATAAAATGTTCTTTTAATTTTAATATAAAGTATTGTTAAGTTGAATCAAAAAAAGAGAAAAAAAAAATGTTACTTTATTGAGAGTCCTAATTGTTAAATTTTTTTGCATAAGATATGGAAAAAAATGATACTGTAAAGATTCAGAAAGTTTTTTTTTATTACGATGAATGGCCCCCCTCCCCCCTTTTTTTTGAATATCGTTAACATTCCATTGTGAAATTTTCTGAAAGTTTGCTTAAATTTTTAACTCATTAGTTAGTGTGTGACTTCCATGTCGAGTTACATTTAAAGGCAAACAAAATTAGAGCCTTTTCCTAAAAATCAGGAAAATTCAAATATTGAATCAGAAAAAACCAGTCTTAATACACATTTAAAAATACAAAATAATACATGCAAACAAAAGAAAGGAGCTGAAAAAAAAACATTCAAATTAAAAATCACGCTACATTAGATTTGAAACACAATGAAATGTGGAGTTAATTGTTTACACTCAAAAGTAAAAATTACTTTTTGGTAAATATTCTCCAGTGTTATAAGTCTGATGTACTGAGTAGAAATTTATGATTTGGCCTTGAATTCGATTTCTGAAAAATGAGTGTATTTGTGAAATTGCATAAACCCTTGGAAACTGTACCGTGTGTGTGTGTGCGCGCGCGCACGATGTTTCTTAAATTTTCTGACACAGTCACAGTCTTTGATAAGCTCCAAACTCTTCAAAATTTTATCAGCTAAAAATATTAAGAATTTCAAAAGAGTGAGTTAAATAAATTTAACCGTTATCAAAACAGCTCTTATGCTTGTTAATACACCATTAAATTAATTAAAAATTTACTTTTTATATACGTAAATACGCAATGGACCATTTTAGAACAAATATCAGTTGGACAATAATTAAAAATCAGTTTTTAAAATTATGAAAGTTCATATTGATTTTTTTAAAATGTGTGGGCGTGTGTGTAGGCGAAATTTTTAAAATAGCTTTACGTTAGAAACATTATCCCAATTTTTGGACTTTAATTGTAGATTATGTCAAAATTTCAATCAATTATTTATTTGATTAAATATTTGAGATTTTAAGCTTTGGACAAATTTTTTGAATACATTTCTCAAATGCTATGAAGTATTTATTCCTTGAATTATTTAAAAACTAAGGATAATATGGGACATCCTAACTGACAGTAAACTTTTTTATGCGCCTTATCTTTTCTGTTTTGTTATCAATAGAAACAATATTAGACTGCAATTATAGTTGAATATATATCAAAATCAATATTATTGGTGAAAAGAAAATCTTCTTATATCTAAAATTTCTTATACCTTAAAAATGTCATATAATATAAAGATTATAATGAATAACAATACATAAAAAAACAGAATTTTTATGATATTTTATTCTATCTTATTTTGTTAAAAATATAAATTTTAATAATAGATATGATTGTTGAAAGTATAAGCTTTAATAATATGTACTGTACCAAAATCAACGAACAGATGGGTTCATATTTTTCATAAATAAAAGAAATAATTTGAATCTTATTATACACAAATCGTGTTTTTTTTTACAATTAAAAACGGTTTTGTATTTCGTACGTGATATTAATAAGTTTTGTACTTGAATAAATATTAATGAACCTTTTATGTAATATTCCCAGATAATTAAAATTGGAATATTTTGAGGAAATAAAAAAGAACATTAAAAAAAACGATTTTACTGTAACTTCACAATTTTTAACTATTGTTTGTAGATAAAGTTTTCTATGTCCTGTCTCTAAAAAAATTTCAATGAATAGATAAACTATATAAAAATTTACATTTATTCATGGTATACTTCGTTCCAGTTACGTATTGCTCAACTTCACTTGAATTTTACTCTTTTATTTAATTTTCAACAACTGTCTTTTAATGCAACGAAATTTTTCAAAAGTGTTTTACTCATTATATTTTATATTTGCCATCATTTGAAGTTACA
>BMAW01060826.1:267344-285511 GCA_019974015.1 Nephila pilipes
TTTAAAAGCAACATCTTCTGCGAATTAAACATTGTAAAAACATCATGTCAAATGCTTTATTTTTGAGTCAATTTCTTTTTAAGAGCAATTTAACCGAACGAAGTACAACATTATAAAAATAAGTTAATGAAACTGAAAGTATGCTTTCTGAAATTTTTTGAGTTAAAAGAAAATAACTGTTAAAAATGCATTTTTATTCGTATTTATAATGACCGAAATATTTTCAGGCATTTTTCATTTGCTGACTGTCACTCCAAAAATTTCAGCTACTTTTCAATAAAAATACTCCATGGGAACTAAATTTTATTATAAAGACTTTTTGACACTGCGACCCGTTGAGACTTTTAAATTATTGTCATTCAGTGATTTGATTGTAGTTTTATTTCGTTTCAACTTCCTTTTAAAATCGCCAAATCTCTAATTACGAATAAAAATTTGTTTAAACTCACATGAAACATACTTAAAGTAAATATAGAATAAATTATCAAATCAAGTAAGGAAGTAAAGCTAATTATTTGAAGAAAATTGAGTAGTATTTGTCAAAAAAATTTTGAGGAGAGGATTACTTTAGATTAAATTGCTTTACCGTCTGTTAATTTTCTATTTGAATTGCACTAGGAAATGTATTAATAAAAACATACAAAAATATTTTTATTTCATTAAAATACTAAATTTTAATAGATTTTTTTTTAAATTAATAAAATTTCAAATTTTTTACTACTCAGTATTTAAAGAAAAATTAATACTCGTCAATTTTAACTTAATTTAAATGTATTTTTAGGGAAAACTTAAATCTGAAGTATCCTTGATAATATTTTACTCATTATTTTTCTTATCCAATCTCCGTTATTGCTGTTTTTATCTTTAAAACTCATTATCCTGATGAATTGCTGATTTATTGACATATTTATTTATGTTTTATTTATTTATATTTCTGATTTATTGACTGAAGTGAAAATGTTTAATGTTAGTGTAAAAAACCTTAGACCATTTTGATTTTAAAAACAGTTTTAAAAATAAATGTCAATTATTTGAGAACTAGATTAGTTATAAATTAATATCTGTTTACATTTAAAACTGAAAATTTTTAATTCCCCCCCCCCCTTCTCAGAGTACTCGATTTCTTGATAAGAAAAATAATTGACAGTTATTTCGATAAGTTAATATGCACTACGAAAAATATTCACTACTAACACTATCTGTTTATTGATATAAATTGACTGTAATTTAAGAATTTGATTATGTGACATAATTATGAAATATATTTCGTCCTAAAAATGACTTTTTGAAAGATGACAATACAAATGTTTATAACTTTTTAAATATAGATTTAATTCTAAATTCCCCAATATCGATAGTAAAAAGGAAACTAAATACTGCTAGAATTTGTATCAAATTGAATTCTAGTATTAAGTAATTTCACAATTATTTTCTGTACAGATTGTTTGGTACATGTGAAACAATGTTTAACAAGAAAATTTTTTAAAAGCTAGATTCAGAATATAAAATATTTCATTTTCTTTAAAGTTTTTCTTTTCTTGGTTTCCTTTGTTTTTCATACTTTTGTCTGTACATTAAAACAAGAAATATTTCAAATTCAAAAAAAAAAAAAAAAAAAAAAACCTGACCAAAATTTCTAAATTGATAAGATCTATGACAAATTTTTAAAATATTTGTTTAGATCATTAAAAGTTTTTCTGCCTTTTGTTTTACATTCCAAGAACGAATATTTAACAATATTACACCTCAAGTGACTAATAATAATTTAATGAATCGTCTGAGAACAAAGTAAGATTAAGTAAAGGATAAATGACTACAAATATTGTTTTTAAAGCTGTTTTATTAACAAAGAATATCACTTAAAAACGAAAGAGTTAAAAAAGGAAATGGAAAACGAAGCGGAAAAAAATTCACAATTTCCATATAAGCTTGGAAAATGCGTGAAAAGCTGTTGGATAAATTTAAGTAAATATCGTTTAAAAATTGGATATAAAATTAATTGTTTTGTACTGATATATATATATAGTACAGTACAGATTGAATGTATTTTTTTTGGTCACCTACATAAGTTATTTAATTTTTTCTTTTGCATCTTGTTTTTTCTGAATTTGTAGAAATTCCATTCTGGTTTGTAACAATTTTCTGTAGGGATTGTTTAGTATCTGTAAAGCATTGTTTAACCAGAAATTAAAAATGTTACATTTCCTTTTTTTTTTTTTTTTTTTTAAGTATTTTTTTCTTTTCGTTGTTTTTTTCTGTTTTTTCATACTTTCGCTTGTACTTTTTCATGAGTTGATATTGATGTTCTTCCCATTATTTATTGGTTGATGATCTTGCCATTATTTTTTCTTTTTCAGGTAGAATGGTCTTTATCTTAAATGTTTCGTTGAACAATTTTTTTTCTTTTGTTTTACGTTTTTGGAAAATTAAAAAACTTATTTTTTTTTTTTACTTTTTCTATAACTCTTTTTCTATAACTATTTTCTATGTTTTATTTGTAATTTTAATACTTTTCTTGTAATTAAGTATTTGATTCTTTATTAACTATTGTTAATTATTTTGAGGTAAGACAATATTTTTTCTACATTTTTTCCTCTGTAACATTTGGCACAGGCATTCAACCATTTGTATTGATTTGTGATTGCGTTTTTAATAAATCTCAAAACTGAAATTGGGGGGGGGGGAAAGGCAAAAGTATAAGTAAGAATGAAATGAAGCTCTTTTATTCACATAGACTAAAAATCTTTTCCTTTAATCAGAGGATAATTTCATTTATTTATTTCTATTTATGTATATTTGACATGTCACTCAATTTAAAATGCAACGAATTACAAATGTTATCATTTTTTTTAAGAAAAACTTGTAATTTTGATAGTAATATAATGTATATTTTTGGGATTCGTGCACTCCGAATACAAAACTTAATTAGGATTTATGAATTAAATCTCCAAATATTAATAACTTTCGGGACCTTTTACTTAAATTTTTACAAAGGTCCAAAATAATACCCTTTTTCGATTATTTTAGACAAATAGTTATAACTAAAAATACAATATATCAAAAGATTTTTTTAACAATATTCATGAAAGATTTAAATTATTCTTTTATACTAATGGTCGCAAACGATTAATTGAAATGATGAAAGAAACTGACAAAATAAAATTTTTATTGTTAATAACCAGCAACTATAATTAACAGTTACTGTATGAGTGTTCTTTTTTTTTCCGTGTTAATTCAGAATAATGAAGTAATGTTCGCAGATCAATAAATACACCCAAAAATCTAATAGGTTCTAATAAATTTAATAAGCCAAAAAACCGCAATATTTGAATAATCATGTAATTATATCTTTCTAAAAAATAGAGTAAGTTAAAAATTCACGGAGTCCCTGTACATTATTTTAAGTACCCAAATTCATACTTACTTTTTTGAAGCATTAAAAAAACGACGTTTCAATTCCATTTGTTAATTATGTCTTCCAGAGGTTTAAAAATATTTTTAATGAATTAATCTTGAAATGAGAAGGTTTGATTGAATTGAAGCAAAACATTTTTGTAACATATAAATTCAAATACATAAACAAAAAAAATTGTTTTCTTTTATCTTTTATAATTGTTTAAACTATTGGCAATGTGAATATTTGTATCGTGTTATTGGAATTTTTTAAAAAGAAAGAAAGGAGGACAAAGAAAATATTACTGTATTAATTACACATAATTTCTCCTATACTAACAGCAGATATATTTTAAACTAAATAGGAATTCAATACTTATAAAAATGAAATCATAAAAAAAAACTATACACGAGTACATAGAATTTTCCATTATTGATAAAAGCAAAATTTTTAATTAAATTTTACTTTCAAATTTTTGCTTATAATTCCTTTTTTTTAGATCCCAGATGCTATATTATCTCACATTTTCAGCAAAGTAATCATGATTTTTATGAAAAGTCACATTTTTGATGGAATTATTGTTACAACTTTTTTGTCCATTTTTAAAAAAAAATTATGGAAAAAAAAACGCGTAATTTTTTCCTGAAAGGAGAGCATTAAGTTTTCAGTTTTTGAAACTGAAGTTACCTTACATTTTAATTAGTTTAATATACTATTTTGTTGCAATTTTCCAAAAACATTAATAAACCAATTTTTTTTCTCTCCATATTTTCACTAAACTACTTATTTCTGGAAAAAAAGTTTTAAAGAGAAAATATTTAAAAAATTGTAGATAACAACAATTTTTTAAAATTATTGTTATACAAAATTATTGATTTTTTATTTCTTATTTAATATATTGTTGCTTACACGCACTAGCTTTATAAAATTGCTTTAAACTATATTGATGATAAATTTTCATTTTTTTTTCTTTCTATTTTTATGATTAAAATTAATTGACATTTCTTGCATGGTTCTTATACACATTCACCAAGTATCAAAAGATTTCAATCATTTGATGGTAAGTTTATTCGATAATACCGTTGCTTTATTCCGAAAGGCTTTTTAAATGTCAATTTCTTAGATTTTAACTCACATTTGTTTAAAAAAATACTACACTCATAAATGCGTTCATAATTTCAACTTGTATATACATTTTTAAATACTCATACACTTTCGAATAATTCATACATAATCAACCGCTCTTCAGTAAATATATTAATTTATCAAAGTCCTAAAAAAAAGGTCAATTTCTCAAGGCTCCTCAACATCTTATACATGACAGTACAATTCTTTTCTCTCTTCGAATTGTAGTGTCACTGGATTTACAATTTTCCTTTTTGCAATAAATTCTAATGTCTAAAATTACAATTTTTTAAAACTGCTGGATAAAAAAAAAATGCTGAGAGGAATTTAGAGATAACTGAAGGGACGTTAATTTTCCCTTTTCACAATTTATAAGGATATGGATTTATATTGTGATAGCCTTATTCAATTTCAACAACAAACTTAAATAACAATTTATAGTTTGATAATGAAAGCAGTACAGTTCTAGAGATCCGATTATTTACAGATTTAATACCATTTAATTGATCAGTATATTATAATAATGATGACCAATTTCGTGCAATACAAAGTAGTAAAATGTGTTGTAAAGATCCTCTCATAAAATCTCTATTTGCCTACGCTAATTGTGTGTTACGATTCTGCTTTTTATACGGTATTAAGTTGTAAATGTAAATTGTAATGTTAGTAGAATATGTAGGATATTTCGAAAGCTGCTTGGAAAAGTGCTGAAAGATGCTTATAAAATTACTGTGCTTAATTGAAATTTACTTGTCATTTTAAAATAAATTGCTATTAGGTACTAATAAACATTTATTGAAACATTATTATCAAATGACCATAAAAGTAAAAAAAAAATTAAACATTTGTGTATAAAATGCCTTTTTGCTTAATCGAGTCGAAATGGTGAATGATAGTTCCAATGGCAAACTAAGAATTTAAAAAAAAAAAAAAAAAAAAACCCTCAAAGGTGACATTTTTTTTTATTATTATTTAATATATAGGAGACATAAAGTTAATCATTTTTTTTTTCTCTTCAAAACAATTAAATTCAGCTCATCTTATCACTGGAATCAGTAACACTCTACATGAAAAAGCTCATTGTGCAGAAATAATTTTTTTTAAGACTGAGTAAAACAAATTTTATTCATGAAGGATTATTTTTCTCTATATCTGAATTTTTTTAAGAAAATTTAAAGTTACTGTGAATTAATAAGACGTGAATTATCATTACTCTTTTCGAATGTCAAACAAAATAGTAAAAGAGAAGTTACGAATACTGCTGAATGGTATATTTGCATAATTTTAATGAATAGGAACCAAACTTGAAAACACTTTTTCAAATAGAAAAATAATTTAGTATTTAAATAATTATAGTTGTTAGTAAATACATATTCGTTTACAAGAATGAACCATTAAATGTCAGAAATACTCAATTTACTCACTTCAGAGTAAAAGAGTAAGCTTTTGAGTTAAAGCATATTACATCCAGAAAAAAATAATTTAAATAAATATAAGCAGTATATTTAAAACTGTCTTTTCCTAATGTACAAAGCGAAACCCTAACTTGACACACATTCTGAGACAGAAAGAAAAATGTCCGAATACACCCTCTCCTTCACTTAGATCTAAGCCACTTAGACCACAAACAAATAAATAAAAATACTAAATAAATAAAGATAAATATATTGGTAGGATTGAAAAGCTATCGAATCCGATATTCTGTTAAAAAAAACCCTCAACCCAAGTATATTAAGGGCAAGAAAAATTAAAAAGTTATTTTCTTTTGCATTTTTCCAAGGTAATAATTTCGTTTCGTATTTACCATTTTTACATTGACGGAATTTCAATTGTAATTTAGTTTACAGTACATACAACAGAGTACAAGTCAAGTATTTTTCCAATTACACGTTATAATTATATGTACATCGATAGAAATTTTGTGTTTAAGATAAATTTTATAACCTGTTTGATTGAAAATAATGTTGAAAAATATGAATCCGACCTATGTGGCCAGTTAGACTTGTAACCTCGTAGTTGGAACAGAATTGTAAGTTGAGGAAACCTTGTATTAAAATCATATCACGTGGTTATAACGTGTACATCTATTTACCAACTGCGTCGTTATAATCTTGAAATATTTTATAAATAAAGTTTTTCTTTTTTGTCAAACTGAAATTGAACTTAACTCTTTATGGTTAAAGTTAAGTGTTACAAAGAAATAAAGCAAGTATGATTTCCTTTTATGTATGAAATTTTGGATTGATTCAAACACAAAAGAATTGATTGTAAAAATGTACTAATTTCAGTGGAATGGTGAAGTCAGAATATAATATTAGAGTTAGAGTATTTTTAAATCTGAAAAAAAAATAATAAATATGTCGTGATTTTATAACCTGTTTTTTGATATGATGCTAAATATATGTTAGTGGATGATAGATAGGGAATTCATATTGTTGTGTGTATTTTTCCATTTGAATAAAGGTTTCTCCACTTTAAATCCTAACTGAAAATATCTTGAGGAATATTGCATTACAACTTTTATTAAAGGACCATTTCTAACATTCGAAACATGAAGCCGTAAAACTATCATACACTTTAGGTACTCTAACGTACAATAATTAACTTCTTTAAGACTTGTTGCATTTATGTTATGTTACTTATTTTTTTTATTCCTGTAGACTGTAATGAGATACTAAATTTTTAAAATTTCTGTGTGATTAATCGGTAAAGAATTAATAAACCGGCAATTATTTGCGAATTTTAGATCTGGTAGAACTACAAACGCTACAAGTGTGATACAAATCATGATACGATTAATGATTATGTAAAATAAACACACTAATTAGTCATAAATAAATAACTGTGAGTTAAGGATTTTTTAGTTCTAAGACAATAGTAATAATTTAAATAAAAATTCTAACGAATCACGAATATTTGCTTAAAATTATTCCCATCCTGCTTTCTTTTTAGCAACATTATCTACAATTTGAAGTAAAATGATATTATTGATGCATAGCTCTACACATACACTGTGTGTGTGTGCGTCTGTGTGCAATAAAGATACAAGCATAAGAAAATACTGAAAGCTGCATGTTTATAATACACATGTTTCAGTACTATCATTCTTCGGTACTCTCAGCATACACCATAATTTTCAATATAATTGTATTATCAATGGAAATTAATTATAAATAATCTAATAAAGTTATTTATAACATCACTGCTACATTTCAAAAGTGACGCGTACATGTACAGTATTTTATAAGAAAAGCAACTGAAAACTTTTTAAATACGTATGAGTAAATACATTATTTATGTAAAAAATCTGAAGAATTACACAGAGTTAATAATCAATAAAACTAACCCTTTATTTATAATTTTTAATCAATTCCAAACTTTTAAGAATATATTAAAATCAAAAACATTTATTAAAGATTTAAATGTATTATAATAAGCAATCAAACAAAAATTTGTTATTAAAATAAAACTAAATTTCAGAACAAAAATCTTACGGAAAACATTGAAAATATATGAAATCAATTTTTTAAAATAGTAAACCATGTTTTCAAAATAGATTATTCTTATGAATTAAAGGGAGATATAATCTTATATTTCATTCTTCTAAGATTACAAAAAATACTTTCAGAACAATTGTCAAGTTATTGAAAAGTTTGCTGTATAAAATGAGTTTACGAACGCACAAAATGAAATTAATAACAAATATAAATTGTTGCATCAGATATGAATATTTCTTGCGATTAAATCTTTTTCCACAAAATGATTATTTTTAATGAAAAATACTCGCTTTTACATATCACTAACACTGCATTTAATATATCATATATGTAACATGTCTACTTTTCTTTCATTACGAAACAACCAACAAAATGTTTAAATAATTTATGTGTAGTCAAATTACAGCGAAATAACCATCACCAATATTTATTAAATGTGTAGAACATTTTGTGTTGTTTCTTTAAAAATAGTATTTGCAGTAAGTTTTGCAATATACATTTACTGGTGTGAGCCGTTTTACTGAAACTACATTAAATACAGTGAACAACCGAAAATATACTTTTGAAATTTCATGAATATTCTCTGAAGAAGGCAAGCTATTTTTAACAAGCATTTTTTTTTTTTTTTACTATCAAAAACAATAATGTAACAATACCTTTTTACAAGAACATTAATTCAAAAATTAATCGATCTAAACGAATGAAGTCAAATCGAATAAATTATGTATACAATTTAGAGCAATCAATCATTACATTACAATTTAGAACATTTCAATCAAATTAAATTATTGTTCCATAGATAACATTTGATTATAAATATCTTTTTCGTAAAAGTGATTCTAAACCAACACAACCCTCTCCCTCAGTCAAGAACGTTCTTACACGTACAAGAAAGAATAAACACATCAAGAACTCAAGAACGAACAATATGGCTATTTAATGCATATAAAATATGAAAAATAAATTCCATGCAAAGTTTTGTAAAGAAATAATTTTGTCATTTAAGGTGCTAACTTTTTAAAAAATAATTGCTAAATTATTCAATTAAAAATCAGGATTAAAGCAAACGATAAAATTTTGAAGTGGCTAATAATATTCTTTTCAAATACCTAAATAAAAGCAAGCTATAAAATATTAAATTGAATATATTAAGCTAAAGTGTACTTAAAACTAATGCAAACAATAAATTATTAGACTGAATTATATTTTAAGCTAAATGTAATTTTTAAAAAAAATATGAGAAATTTATTACGACACATTTTTGAAAATTAAGTTCATTATTGGTGAAAGCAAGCATCAAATATTTATGAAAAAACTTTTATGATAAAATTTTGGAAAAAAAAAATTCGACAATGAAAAGTGTTTCAGCTATATTTTGTAGTAGCCTAAAACAATAGCCCCTTTTGGTGTCTAATGATTCAATAGATGTTAATATCCTTGCTGTCTAACTATGTACAGTTAGAATATCAGCATAATATTAAATCAAATCAGTTTGAAGTTATGTTGTACATCATACTCTTTGTACATTTTCTTTAGATTTTGTCTCAAAGAAGTGTCTTTACAATCGAAGACGTTTATCTGGTAACATAATTTTTTACGTCTTTTCACTCTGAAAATAACGAGTACAAAAAAATTAAATAACTTTATATAAATCATGCACTTTTACAGTACTTATTTTCTAATGATTTTTTTTAAAAATTAAAAGAATTTTAATAAAGTGACCCTCACGTGTACTGTTAGTATACTTTCCTTGATCCTCGAACACGATAAACACTGAAAATTTTGCTAGGTGATGCAGTAACTATAGCCAGCGAGCAGTTTTTAATTCGTTTATTTTGATATCAGAGTTAAAAAACAAAAAAATCACAAAAATTGAACTTAAAATTTAGCATTTTAAATTTGATAGATAGAAATCTGAAACATACAGGGTATTTTCAAAATCCCTTTTGAAATAAACAATATTTAAACAACACTAAAATGTAACTAGTAGATTAATTTTTTTCAATTGATCTAATTTTATGGAACATTTTTAAAGCTGAAATCATATTGCATGCACAATCATACTGCTTTCTCATTCTCTTTCCCACTTTTCAAAAACTCATGAAAATTGCGAAAAGCAAGTAATTAAGATCTTACCTCCTCCATCCGTTCGTGCGTGGTGTGGCTGAGGGGGTCCCTGGTCGAACCCCATCATGGGCATGGGGGGTGCCGTCATGCCGTGCATGCTGGGCATGAAGGCCGGCCCGAAGTACATGCGGCTCGGGTCGGGGAAGCATTGGGCCGCCGACGGCTGGTGGGGCCGCGGCTGGTAGGGCGATGAGTGGCCCACCGTCGGAGGGGCCCCCACGGGCGACGGGGAGCTGGTCTCACTGTTGCCCAGTCCCAGTAGTTCTTGGATGGCGAAAGGCGACCGCTGGTGAGATACGGCCGATTGGGCTGGGGGCCGGTTGTTAGTGTTGTTGGGCAGCATCGACAAGTGGGGATGGTGACCCAAGGAGCCCCCAGAGCGGCTGTGGGGGTCCCCATGCAGAAGATTCATGACAGATACCATGAGACGGCCGTAGGGTTTATTATAGGAGCTACTGCCCGCTCCTAAATTGCCGCCGTACTCCAGAGTTCAAGAAAGGAGGGGCCCCCTTTTGGTTGAAGGGCAGTTGCCCTCTTTGGATAGATGTCCTGTTAATGTCACTGACGGCGTCGAGTGTTCAGAAATGATTTTGAGACGTTCTTGTGGTTCGCCATTTCAGGAGTAAGTTGTGAGTTCAACTGTGAATCAGCACCATGTGAACTTCCATCGTGGAAATAGTTCGTTTTCAAGATTTCATCAAAGTATCGTAAAGTCGCTTAAACTATGTTGTTTTGAGTGGATGTCAATTGTTTTTCAATTACTGGCTATAGTTTTCTGCAGCAATATATCACTTTCAAGATGAAACTACAACAAAAAAATATTTGCTGTTGTTCTCAAGCAATAGGGTGAGTAATTTGAAAATTTTTCAAATTCATTAATATATTATTCTGCTTCAGTCCATTAAAAAAATCAGTCTTGATATCAAAACTTTAGTATTGTTTTCCCACTAATCTAGACACAACAAGAAATCGAATGTTCAAGTTCTTATACTAGTTCCAAAAACAAAAATTGCGTACTAGTATCGTGACAACAACTAGTTCTCAAAAACACCAAAGAAAATTAGTAGGAAATCAACTTCAACATCCGGAGTCCAGGCTTCGAATGAAATTAGTTCTTTGAGAGGTTAAACATCACAGGGGGGTGGATGACGTCTCTCAAAAGGGGGGAAAGGAGAGGCCAATCCGTCAAGAAAGAAATCGAACACCCGGCAGGAAGCCGAAAGAAGTACCTCTGCCACGTTAGCACCCTCGTGTTGGTTTCGCAGGGCTCTAGTCCTCCACTACAGATGGCCACCCCACTTGGACATGCCTCCTCCCCGTGACGTCACCCTCTGTCCAATAGGGTGTCTCTTTGTGGGAGGAGCAAGACTCTGATTGACGGGCTCCACGAGGGAAAGGTAAAAAAGAAGTCTGGAGGGCTTACCAACACGACGTGGTTATGGATGGAATCGGTATTTTGGCAGAGGAACGATTGCTGTACGGACGGACAAGGTCTGAAGAGCGGTGCGAAAGGTGAGTGTGATTGGCTGGCTTAGTGGCTTTGTTATCCAATCCGATGGCCAGGGGGGAGTGCCCACGTGTTTGTAATATTATTATGACGGAGAAGGATTCCCCCTGAAGGGGCTGAATGAGGACCACGCGAGAGTTTGTGTTCTGTTTTTCCGAGATTTAATTTTTTTGATGGGCACTTTTTTTTTTTCATTTTAGAATATAATTGTTTGATATTTCGAAGAATTTTTTGGCCATCTGTTTCCTCGTATAACTAACTTTGTTGAGGTCTTATACCTTTGACATTTCAATTTTAATATTTTGTTTGTTTTTTATCACTCCACATCACAATTTATCATTTTTGATCAATGTGAAAGATTTTTTTGAATTTTTGTTATTTTAATTTTATCATTTTAATATCAGTTGGAGATATTCATTTTTATTATTTTGTAAATAGTTGCTATTTTCACACAAAATAAATTTAATTTTTTAAAAGAAAAAATTGCAAATAAAATTTCAAACAAAAAAAAAAGTATCTTTTCAAATAAATTTTTTTTTTTTTTTTTTTTTTTTTTTTTTTTTTTTTCTTTTCACCCTTCACTTGTGTTTAAACTGTATATCGACAAATGGAAAATATTAAAAATAATATTTTAGATAATAGTAAAAGTATTTTGTAGATTATAATATTTGGATGTGCTATTTTTATCTTATTTACAAACTATATTGTTTTTATCATTTGAATCATATTTATCATGCTATAAAAAATTACTTTAACAGAAAAAGTTGTAAAAGTTATTTGCACAAAATAATGAGAATATTTTTTTTTTTTTTTAATATCGAAATTTTTGTACAAAAATCATTACTCTGAAGATTTGATATTCCAATTGCTTTTGGATTTGTTTGTCGAAATAATTGTAATTTATATAATAATTTAAATCTTAAATGACATGTCATAATTCAAAGTATTGTTAAAAGCCTTATAATGTTTATCACTTTTTATGTGTATTAAAATATTAAGCGATCACTTTTATAAAGTAAAATGTAATTATTAAATTATATATTACAAATGGAAGAAATTCTGAATTATAATTTTTAACAGATTTCTTCAACCATCATATGCTATCTAACAAAATGTAATTGACATTATAAATATTTCGTTGTTTAAATTTCTGCATGATATTATTTAATTAAGGTTTACTTCATATCCCTCATAATAATTTGTTTACTATTTGAAGAAATTTTGTAAGCAAAATTTGTGCTGTAATTTAGAAGAATTATCTTCTAAGAAGGTTCAAGATAATTCTTGAACCTTCTCTTTTGGCCCAGCAACATAGTTAAATTGTTCCGACGAATTTTTATTTCGAGGATTTGCTTTTAAAAAATTAAATTAAATGATAAAGTTTTATATCTTTCTTTGATTAGTTTTTGTAGCATGTGCCGTCAAACACTTTGGAACATTAATAAAAAAAAATTACGATGCGTCATTAACTTCCATTTAATTGAAAATGTCGAAAATATCTCTCTGTCAGTGTTATAAATGAAAACCTTTTTTTCTTTTTTTAAAGAAATGATAAAATTAGATGTTTAAAAGATTAACAACGGGTATTTTAGCAAAACATACTGATTAAATTTATATTAGTCACCTTATTTCTTCAATTGTAATTTTTTTCCCCTGTAAGTTATTAAAGAAGTCTGTGATACTCAAATTTAATAATGAATGATCTCCTAAGTATTCAAAAAGCATAAGGCAGCAATTCCTTTCTTTTTAGTAAGATGCTTATATTTTGATGCATTTGCAGAAATAATTTTTTTCAATGTTTTATTTATATTTAAGTTTATTTATTTATTTGCTTACTCCAACAAATATTTCTTTGAAATTTTTAACGATTTTCTAATAAATTTTTAAAAAATCAGTGCTTGTAGGAAAAAAAATAACTTTATTACTTTTTTTTATCTCCATGCTTACAAATTGCTGATCAAGTGATAAAATGATTTCAAACACTTTTTTAAAAAATACTTTTAATCGAAAAATGTAGTTAAACAATTAATTGTTCAGGATTAATTTTATTTTTCTGATGGAATGTGTTTTACTGATAACGTATAACAGCGCGGAAAAACACAGTGAAATATAGAGGTAGTATTCAGGAAATTAATGCTGCTATTTTAAAGCGCCTTCTGTTATTCAATATAAGAAAAATTTTAAGTCATTCAAAAGATATAATTTGCAAGTCAAACTCAGTCGCTTTAATCCCTCAAGTCATTTTTTAGAACTGAAAGAAGCCGTTATTACATTAAGGGAAAATCTGTTCACAAAATGTAATTGGCACATTTTTGAAAAATAACTTATCCATTACTAAGCATGTGCCTTAAATAGTATAAATAAGTAAAATTTCTAATGTACAAATAAATTTTTTGATGTTATTGAGAATAGCTAGAAATTCATTAAATTATTTTTAGAAGATTATATTAAGTTAGTATTACAGGTAATATAAGTATTATTAGTACAAATATTAAACTAATATATAAATAAATAAATTTTTTGGCTTAAAAATTGATGAAGTGAAAATAAAATTGCTTTGCAAAAATATTACTTATTTTTGTCAAAAAAAAAAAAAAGGTTGACTCAGAAATGCTATTTATAAATTTCTATTATTTTTTGTTATTCAAATATGAAAATGTTCTCTAATAATGAATTTATTGTCCAGTATTTTTCCCAAATAATTATAAACGTAATGACTCTTGTTAGGAACACAATATGTAATAATTTCTATTTGTTCGAATAAAGGATAAAGCGGGGGGGGGGGAATACTCGTGTTTTATTTTTTTAAAAAAAAATTAGAATAGTTTCAAATAACTTGTATTCTTATGAGTCTAAATTTTAAAATACAAATGGTACAAATTAAAATAAGAAAAATTATGCATTTTTTTAATTACTTTACAAAACTTTTAAAGGAATTATAGCATTTATTCTTATATGCAAGATGTTAATAGTTTCTTAATTACATTATTATCTAAAATTATGCTCTTAGAATCCAAATAGATAATATTAAGAACAATTAACTCTTAGAAAAAAAAATTAACTAGGCTATTTTCTTATGTTCTTTTTCATTCATGATTGTTATTATCTTTATTATTGTTGTTGTTCTAATTTTAAAACCCTTTCTGTAAAAACGAAAGGGGGCAAATTCAGTAAAGTAATTCATATAAAAAATCGTTTAATTTCAATTATTTTAAAGGGAAAAAAATGTTGGGCATCTAAAAGAAATATGTTATTTCGTGTGATAACTAAAGATATATTCGGCTGGTGGGAAAGGGGGGGGGTAAAAAGTACAAATATAGATTTCAGACAATTTTTGTAATCATTGGATTTGATACAATATCAGTATTTATTTAATAAGAAGAAGAAAACTCATTTATCACAACTTTTGAAAGGGGGAAAACACCTATACTTATTTACATGCAAATTTGAATAAGCTTCAGATTAAAGTTTAAAATTATTAAATTTTTTTTTTCAATATTACACAAAATAAAACTGTTTTTCATACAATATAAATCGAATTTAGGTTTACATACATTTTCAATTTATATTCTTAATGTATATAATTTCAATTATTTATATTATTTCAGTATTTAGATCTAAGAACTATTAAAAGAATATTCAGGAAGGATAGGAGAGAATAATGGAGCTATTAAATTCAAAATGGAGTATACATTTTAAAACCTTTATTAATTTAGTCAAGAGTAAAAAAAAAAAAAAATCTCAAATAACACTTACTATTTGTTACACAATATGAAACAAAATCTGTATATTCTGAATTCGATTTTGGAAAATCAAATCATGTTACTTAAATTTAATTAGAGTATTTTGACACTTCAAAATTCACTATACCTTGTACATATCATTAATTTTGACCACAATTAGGTAGAAGATAACAAATAATTACCTAATTCTACAGATTCCCTCATTATGCTTCATTAGATAACATTATGCAAGTGCTTATGATGCAAAAGACATTTTTAAATATCATGTTTCTACTGATGAAACGCGTTTTGGATCCTCAACCTTCCCAACACATAATCTCGATTGCGTCACTTTTTCACAACCATGGTTCTTGCAAAAGGAAAAGCAGAATCGGAAATGTTTTAATTTGATTTTTTATTTCACTGAGAGTGATCTTATAAATTGGCAAAATACTGCCAAATTAGAGTTGCTAAAAGAACTTCAGAAACATCGGAATGGGTTGCTGAATACTTTTATAACTTTTTGAAAATCAATTGTTGAAATATTTTCTTAATGTTTTTTTTAAAAATCAGTTATTAAAAACCTTTATAATATTTTGAAAATCAGCTGTTGAAACTCTTCAGTTTAAAACTCAAAAAAGGACTACACTTTCGGTATATATCACTCTTTTCTAAATATATTCCCGAGAATGATCTCAATTCCTGCGAGACCCTAAATAACTTCTAAAAGACCTAACGTATCTCTAAGATACGATGCCTTGAACAGCGTCTTCTGGAGATTGTTTTTGGTTGTGAAGTGTGCTTCAATTTTCATCAGTTGTCCATTAGTTTTAGTACCTTTAATTTAATAAAAGAATTAATTTAAGAAAATTATTAAAAAAAATATTCAAAATCATAAAATTGCGTTTAGTAAATTGAATAAAAACTAGAGATTCTTCGAATTTTTTTTTTTATAAATGAGTTTCTTCAATATGACATATGGCTAATTCCATTTCAAACGTAAGCCAAAAGGTGAATTTTTTTTTTCCCTTTAAATAATGGTTGCAATTAAAAAAAAAAAAAAACTCTATTCGCCGGAGTTCTTATAAAAAGGATGGATACTATCACTGTTACCAGAAAGCCCTTTTATTTACTAAAACAATATATATAACTATCTAAGTCTACTTCTTCATTTGTTGTTGATGTTTAAGGAATTGTATTATTCAGACGATGGGTGTTTTTTTTTTTTTTTTTTTTTCATTCAAGTTTGCCATGGTTTACGGAAGTTTAGCGTACGGCGATGGAAGCTGGTAATGCTGGTAAATTTTATGGTAGCCGTAGTGTTACTGGCTGTGCAAAGAAGTTGTTTTATTTCATTTCATTTATTTATATGTTTATTTATTTATTGTTTTAAATTAGAGTGTATATATTTGAATATTATCACGCAATTAGCATAAATACATTTATGTGCGGTTATTAAAGCCATAAAAAAGTTTTATATTGTAGTCAATAGTACTAAGTCTGCTTGTCAAATTGTATTTATAATATGAAAGAATAAGTGTTGATTTTTTAAAAAAATAATTATTAGTGATCAGTGTATGTAATTTTATTATTTTGAAATGTTAATTTTAAAAAATTTAATTGTATATCGTTTCAAGTATTCCATTATACCAAGTTGTAGAATAATAAATGCCACTACACAAAATGATATAAATTACTATTACTCAAATTAATTGTTCTACGCCCTAGTAGCTTTGCTAAAGGCTCATTTTCGATCTAGCTGGCTCCTTGATTACCTATATTAATATTCAAAGTATAATCAATGTTAATCTGACGTTAATCACCTTATTTGTTTGCATCAAATTAACTTCAATATCTTTATAGGATGTTACTATATACCGTAGAGTAAAAGGATACTTGTTTCTTTTAGATTTTTATAAAGTCTGATTTTAAGATTTTTTAAAATAATATTTTCTGTCACAGAAACATTTGTTCACATTTTCAATTTTTCCTGGTCAATTTTTCATTTTATAACTCATCTCATGCCATCCTATTTGAAACTGAATAAGCTTATTATAAGCAAAGTTTAATTATATATATACTATATATAATATATTATACATTTGTATGCACAAAGAAATAGACCAGCCAGCAAGTAAAGAAATGAATCTTCACATGAAACATATATTTGGCTGAAAAGAGCATGATTTTGCTTTTACAATAAACAGAAATATTCATGAGAGTCAGCCTTCGAAGGAGGTGCGTTGTCAAGTTTTTAACTTAGTTCCTATTTTCCCCACCTTTAAAAAAATGTCCGAACGTATATCAATACTTATATGTGAGATACTTATTGGAATTTCAAACTTATATGCATTAGATAAACCTAATGAAAGTTTCAAACTTAGCTGCACAAATATACAAACTGATAAATTGAATCTTATATGCTGAAAATTAAAACTGCATTGGTCGTAGAATAGAAAAATGAGAAGCTGAAACGAAATAAAAATTATTAATAACCTTTTCTTACAAATACTTCAATGTTATACATTACCATAAAACAGTACTCTTCGTAGTTTCGAAATATATCTGAAAATCTTATGGTACTGAATAAAACCATGTAACCAGCATATCGAAAATAATGTCTTTCTATTTATACTTTCAATAGTTCGACATAATTGTAAAGTAGATTCACCTATTAAAAATTCATTTTAAAACTAAAGCAGTTTCGATAAGGAACTCAAGATGAAATTAAAAAAAACTTTGAAAAATTAAGTTACAAATGGAATTAGCAATACGTAACTGAACGAAGTACACAC
>BMAW01060826.1:296237-311559 GCA_019974015.1 Nephila pilipes
AAAAAAAAAAAAAAAAAAAAAAAAAAAAAAAAAAAAAAACTTTTGATGACAATTCCTTTCCTCATTGGTTCGTTTTAAATTAAGAATGGCTATTAAAAGCAAAAATAATACTTTACGCACTTCTGTTTTATGTAAGGTACATTATTAGTAGGTTTCTCAAAAATAATAAGTTAAAAAACGTTGTAAATTTTTTTTAAAAAATTTTTCCGAAATTCGTCTGAGTTTTGAGTCATGTTTCTTGTTATAATATTTCATAAAAAAGTCGTGCAATTATTTAGTAAACAAATTCATTAATACCTTTTCAGCATAAGTAAGAATATAAAGATGGATAATTTCTAAATGTATAAAAATTAGGATTTAAATATTGACAAGAAAATTTTTATTATCGGCCATATCTAATATGACTTCTAGTTAACAGAATTTTTTATGTAATGTGTGAATCAGTAATTTTATTTATAATTTAAATTAAGATTTTTTTTTTTTTTTTTTTTTTTTATTTTTCTAACCCCTCTTCCCCCCTTTTTTTTTAGTAAAAAGTCATTTACGATTAATTAGAAATCAAAACTTTGTTAAGAAAATTTTAAATCTTAACTTTGCTTAATACATTTATTTGTAATACCACATGAATCGGAAGAGTATCTGTGTGTCTCTTAGAAATGATCTCCGCAAAAATTGGATTTCAGGAAGGAAAAAGTAGCACTGTACAGCTCCTTACTTTAAACATGGATTAACGCATACAATAACTTAATTTTGATAAACAAGGTACTAAAGCTGCATTTTGAATTTTCTTGGTAATAAGACTTGTTCAACAGAAAAAAAAAAAAAAAATGGAGATTGCTTAAAAAGAAAGAGAGAATGGGACCTAAAAGTCCTTTTGGGGAAAAATTAATCTTTGTTTAAGGGGAAGAAAAAAAGAAGAATGGCCAACCAGATAAACTTTTAGTGTATGTACTGGAAACATGCTGTACATATATAAATTTTCCTTTCCATCGGCTGATTTATTAATATATATATATATATCGGAATAGATTAATTAAATCTGCATTGAGAGATAGCCATGCTGAGTATGAGTGCCATATTTTACTTTACTAAATTTGTAGCGATTCTCACGCACCTTTTTCTTTTAACTAACCTCTGGGGCTATTTTACTGCGATATTTGATACAACCTTGCTTTGTGAAAAACGGTGAATTATAAGAAGAGTAGCTTTACTACACTAGAAGTGTAGTGAATAAGGTAAAAAGATTGAAGGTAATACAGAGGTATTAGATGTAGGAGGAGATAACGAGATTGACAGGTACACTTATTTCTGCGAACAATTGTGAGGCGATATTCTAAGAGTATACCAGCATACCTGATTTTATTCCTGTCACAAGAAATCTATTGGACTTGGAGGATCCAGTTACTGTTTATTGAGATAAGTAGAATTCTCCATTATATGTTAATATTGCTTTAAGGACGCAATTAAGTAAATACTCTAGATTATTAATTTATTTTGATACTGCTTCTGAATAAGCAAATTAAAGATATTTAGTTGATTATTATTGTGTCTCTATGGTTGTTAATATTAATAAAGACTCCAGTTTGTTAAAATCAAATGGACAAAATAGGTTTAAATAACTAACCAAAATAATTATGAGATTAAGTTGTTTGAATTAACATTTAAAACTGGTATCTCCCTATCCTCGTTTCCACATCACGCTAATGAGAATTTTTACCCCAAGTTCAGGTAAAAATGCAAGCAGCCACCCTTAATTTTTATACGACACTCTCTTAAAAAGTCAGGTTTTAAATTTAGACTCAATAGTCAAGCTCGCAACATTCAGTTCGATCTATAGCCAGAATTCACCTTGTTTTGTAATAGAGTGGTGTTAAGATTTAACTTTGTGTTTACTTCGTGTTCGATTGTAAAAAATAAAAGCCTTATATCTTAGAATTAGGAACTTTTTTTTTCTTCTTCTTTTTTCCCTTTTTTGAACCAGATGACTAATGAGTTTCAGCTAAAGCATATAGGTTTAGCTGACATAAAATAAACTGAAAAGATCCCTTCCTAATTAAAAGAAAACGAAAGCAATTTTATCCCCCTCTTCTTAGAACTCTTTTCTCTTAAAGTTAAAAAAATAAGAACATTTTTTCAGATAGAAACTTTTTCCTCATTGATATTAAGCATACTCTGGACTTCGCTATCATGCAGAGAGGAGAGAGAGAGAACAATATATTTTAATATATTAATTTCTATTTAAATGAAACCTGAACAAAATAAACTCCATATATCATTTGATATTCTATAATGTGAAATGTTTCTTAGTTTTTTTTATGTTAAAGTGAAAAATTGCTTTTTTATTGATAGTTTCTAAATTTAAGACTCAACGTGCTTTATCTACATTATGTTATGACTACATGAACCTTTGTTAGTATTCAGAAATTCTTTTGACTCAAATTTGTTCCGAGTTTGAAACCAAACCGTGAGGGAAAAATAACTTTACAACAACCATATAAAGGCAACTTGTTCCTTTCTCCACTTTTCATACAGTTTGGGCGGCATCCAAAGGGAATTCGTCTTGCACTACACTTTTTTTTTTTAAAAAAAAATACTGAACATACTTAAACTGTAACATAAACTTAAAGAATAGAACGCAAACTTGCGCGTCTTTTTCAAGCATAAAAACATTTCAATGTTAATTTAAGTTCTTATGGTTGCAACATAAGCACCTATTTATTATAATACTTTTTTCAAAAAAATTTACAAATTGTCTATGAATCCAAAGTTGTTCACTTCAATGCAAAATGGACTTTTATGCTTACATATTTAAATATACAGAATAAGTATTGTACATATTGTAGATATATGTACAACATTTATTAAACCGTAGACATATGTAATACTTAAAAAAAAATTACTGATCCCAACATAGAATAATCAGTACTTTATAATATGCTATATTTTATACATTGAATGGAGTCAAAAACGGGCAAGGTTTGCTCTTATATTTGATTGCTTCATTTAATATGATTTTATTAAACGAAGAAACTCTCGACTGTACTTTTTCCAGCGAGATTGCGTTCGTTTCCAGAAATAATTTATGCAAAAATGCCGAGAATGGAAATTAGCAGCCCTTTCCAGTTTTGTGCATAATGTCGTTTTAGGTGCAATTGGAAAGAAATGTTGATGCAATAGATTGCACTTCCTATTTCAGAGAGAATTTTACCTATCTCAGTTGTAGACCTTGTAGATTCAATTTGGAATGCGTCGAATCTCGATTAAGAATAATTTTCTATTTTGCGAATTAATATGCATTATTGCGTTCCTGAACCTGTGAAGATATTTTTTCTGTTTACTTCAAACTAAAATTTATTTTTTTATGCCTCTCAAACAAAGAATTTGTAAATTGATTAATTAAATCACAAAAAGTATTATTATGTTTCAGATGCATTGATTGAAATACTAATTTCATAAGAAAAAATTCTAGAACTGTTCAAGTTATTTACAAATAAAACTAGACCTTTCATTATGATAATAATATTAAAACATTTTTCTATCTGGAATTAATTTTAGTTTTGTAAAAGAAGACAGTCTCGAAAAAGAAAAAAGTTCTATGCAAAGTTTTGCAAAGAACAGATTTAGCCACCCATAGTGTGCTTCTTTTTATAATAATTATTAAATTACTCAATCAAATATAAGAACTAAAGAAAACGATGAGATATCGAGAAATGGAAAAAAGTAAACTTTTCTGATATTAAAATTAAAGGAAACGATACATTACGAAATTGAAATTATTTAAGCTAAATGATATTAAAATTGAAGCAAACGATAAAAAATTGAAAAGTGATCATGTACTCCAAATTGCTTCCAACAAAAAAAAATAGCCCCTTGGGTGGCTAAAAAATTTGAGAATTTGTTGAGTTGTGAAGTAAGTGTAATTAAATTTTAACTGAATAATCATAACTCTTCTTTATTGAAACATACTTTTTTCTTTCAAAATGATAGACAGAAAATAATTTTCCTTTTAAAACGTGTTGTGATGAAATAAAACTTAAAAGTCTTCAAAAGACAAATCTGTCATATGTCGTCCGATTAAAACATGAAGTTCGCCATGGTCTCATAACTAAAGCCACTGATGTATTAAGGCAGAATCATGGCTTAGATTTCAGAATTTGGGGTCCATTTCAATCACAGATCGTAGAATAGATTACTAGAGGATGCTGCAGGTTAAATATAATTGTTAGTACAAAATTTTCAAATGAAGTAATGTGGAAGTTCAGGAGGAATATACAATTTATGCATCGTGTATCTTCTTAATCTAATGGTAGAAAAAGAAGGCAAGGTGTGTTTGCAATTCTCTATTATACACGTTCTAGGACGAGCATTAAAATCTCATTAATATAACCTAATCTGCGCGGATTTAGATAGCAACTGCTTACAAATTCAGACGCTGGCAATTATTAGATTTTGAACAAATGAGTATTTACTAAAGTATTGATGTTGTAATGGAGTTTACTGACTTTATTAAAGGACTCTGAAAATCTTGTTTCTAAAAAATATAATATGTAAGAAAATAAATAATATTTGTCAAGTTCAGATAATTAGAGCAGGATATTACTCATAGCACTGTTTAGTCTTAAAAAAAATTATACAGCTGATACAAGATCCTAAAAAAAATTTAATGAAAAACTCGAATGTGTTAAAACTATTATCTTCTTTAAACTCTAATTATAGCTTTCTTTCCTTTCGCACTTCGGTTTTCTCTCATTAAATATAATTACTTTTTTTTATCTTAACCATTAAATAACGATCAATTTGAATATTCATATTTTTATCAATCATATTTCGCTTAAAACAAATCAAGTTTTTATCTATTTCATTTAAAATAAATTTAGTTAGTTTTCTTCCTCTGTCTTGGCTAACATCTTATACAGAAGGCATTGAAAAATGTCTTATACTAACGGTTAACGAACTTATTTCACAGATGCTCAACACCTTTACAAGCTTAGCTATGTAGTAAATTGTGAATTATAAACTGAACATGTAGATAAATCTGATATTTAATGCATAAATACATATTTATAGAAATCGTGTAACAAATGTGTTTATTCTGCGGTTGATGCGCTATAGAACATATTTTTACATTTTTTTTTCACCTCTCATATTTCATTGGTGAAATACTTTTAAGACTTTTTTTAAGAAACATTTTTGCCATATAATATTTGTTACTACTTATAAAAATAGAAGAATCCTTTCGACAATCATAAAATCCTTTTCAAAAAATTATGTATGCGTTTATATATGTGGCTATTTTATAGATGCGTTTCCAGGCTTTACAATAAATTGAAAACTTGAATTATATTTTTTTAAAAAAAATCAGCTTTAATGTAATAATTCTAGTAAGTTTTTGAACAGAATGGTCAAGAACGTTTTATTGAGAAAATTTCGTAACAGGAGTATAAAAGAAAGTTTTAAGAAATTATAATTCCTCAATTGTTCAAATTAACTTTCAATTATTATTTGAAATCAAAATTCAGATACATTCTATAAATAAGCATGAGCATCCTTCAAATACTTCCAATTGCTGCCTGATGGAATTAAAAATGAATTTTTTTTACAGTTCAATATACTGCCTTAGATTCCTTGAGTTTGGCACAATACATTCCATGAGGATTCAATTTCAGAAACTTATACAACCAACTTATCCTCCTTAAATTAATTCAAAGCATTCATAACTTTGTCACTCTAGCTTCATTTTCAAATTATTATTGTTTGCTGCACGATGATATGTTAATAGTTTACTATTATCTTAGAGCAAGACATCATCAAAACAATTTCGCCTATAAATTGCTTGACTAGGAATCATTTTTTAGAAGTTAAGTATGTCGAAGACGTTTTTACTCACAAAAACTGAAGTTACAATTAAATAGCTTTAAAAAAAACTAATCATAGAAAGTCAAGACAAATCCTATGCTGAAAATGCTTCTGTGCTTTAGTTATTGAAGAAGTCCTGTAAGTTCTACGAATTCATCAAATTTTTGTATAAATTCATATTTTAAGTATTAGTATTCAACTGCATTAACATTTCCTTCCTACACTACTAAAGATTTCAAACAGTAGGAAATATGTATTAATTTTTAACTAACATTATATAATTATTTAACAGCTTAAAATTTCTTCCATATAATATTTCTTTTTTTTGTTAAAAACATAAATTTTTTATTTTGTTTTCTTAAATTTAGAATATGTTTGTTACAAATAATACATTATTCCCCTTCTGATGTACTCATACACAGAAAAATTGACTTCTGCATTATTTTTTCAATATTAAAAAGTTACAACTTTTAAATATTGAAAAAATTTTGTAACTCGGTTTCCAATCTTGATACGAAAAACGAGTGGTTACATCTTGTATATCAAAAGTATGAATAAAAATACATGGTTTTTTTTCCTAAGTTTTCAAATTTTTAAATTTAAGCTTAGGAAATATTGCCCGTCATATTTGTGTATGTTAAAGAATATCATTCTTCACATTATTTTCAATTTTTGTAAATTTTAAAGAAAGGCCTAATACATTATTCTGTATAGTTATATTTACAATATAGAGATCAATTACGAATAAGTCAGTTCTTAATCTGCAGTAAATAGTTTATAAATTCAAAGATCTGTGTATAAGACAGTGTTTCGTAGCTTTTCATGAAATGTCCTACTAATACAATGCCGCATTTTTATACAGTCAATCTATAGACTGCAATTAATTCTTTTAATCATTATCAAAAATACAAATCAAAATGTTCATTATATGCTTGGATAGAATATCTTGGAGGAAATTCTGACCGAAACAATAATCAAATGACACATAAAAGTTTAAATCGATCAATATCAACCAACCAGAAAAATTAGATTCATTTAAAACTGCACTTCGAATTTTTTAAAAAAAATCATCATTCTTTTTGCTAGAATATTCATTTGTTATTAAGCTTTTTCCCAGAGTTTAGGATACGTTTTCTTTAATTTTACTCATTTTGAATCTCAATAAATGAAAAAAATTATTTTTATTTTATTTTAAAGCTTCTAAAAATAATAGCTTACCTAGCAAATATCTAAATACTTAATGAATTAGGACTTTATCGTCGGATAAATGTTTTTTTCCTTCCTTTTCTTAAAACTTTTAAATATCTCAAAGTTAATATAAAAAAGAGCTATTTATTTATACGTAATTGACTAAGGGTACCATTTATTAAGACTATTTACACCATTATTAATTATAACAAATATTATCCGATTACACGTATTTCTTATTTTTTAAAATATTTAATTCTACTTCAATTATTTTTTTTTAAAAAAAATATTAAGTAATGCAGTTTTTCCCTTGAAACAACAAATAAATTGCAGAAACAACAAATAAATTAATAACAAAAAACATTTATAAAAACAAATAATACATATAAGGGATTAAAAAATTGTATATAAGAAATAACTGTTTAGAGTAAAAATTTAATACTTACGTACATATTTCACTATAGTTCTCGATTTGTTTCAACAGATAAAAGCATAAGTATTGCAAGATATTATTCTGAAATTTTTAGTAAAATTCTGTTTAGAAAGAGGGGAATTATCTCTTCAATCTTCATGTTCAAAGTGACTTTTATTTAACTTAAGAGCTTTATAAAAATAAAAATAAAAAGTAAGAACAAAAATGTTATTAGATTTATTCACTGTCATTAGAGCTGTATCTTACGCCTAAAATTTGTCATAATAAAATCTATATTATTTTTCGCCATCACTTTAATTCATAGCAGAATTAAATAAACGGAGGGGAAATCTATAAATCAAAAGCTTTAATGTCGATTTCCCATAATCAATTTCCTCATTTTTGTAACACCTCTAAAAATTTAAAACTTTAAAAAAATCAGATATTTAGTAAAAATCTATTTTCCATTTACTATGTTATGGATTTATAAGCGTTATATAACTTAATTTCAAAATGTTTGCAATGAAATAAGTGAGATAAGCCGTAAAAAATTAGAAAAAGCATTAAAAATAAGATAAATTGCACTAAAAATGTTCACATTACTGAAGAGTAAGCAAATAAATTTACATACACCCAAAAGTGCAGGTTTAGGAAAATTAAAAACTCAATCTAAAACAGAAAACAAAACAGAACTAAAATAGAATAAAAAAAGAAATTTGAAAAGTCATAAATATTAAAGAAAAATATATGTTTAAATACATTATAAAATAATTATTATAAATGTAATATAGTCTGTTCATGTATTAAATGTTCCTATGGAACTTGGAACTCTAGATTTTAGCGGAGGTTTAATTTGAATCTTTTAATTTAACTCATAAATATTATATCACTTCTAAGAGAAAATCCAAAACTAGATATTTTTCATCAGATTTAAAGCTTATGAGTTAGAGTCTTTGTCATGATTTAAATAATAATATTCATGTTTTGAATGTGTTTAAAATATCACATTACACAAGATATGATTTTTTAAAGGTTTTTTTATATTTCTTTTTATAATTATAAGTGAGTTACAACCCAAAGTCAAAAACTAATAATTTTTATTCACTTCTATGTCACCTTTGATCCGATTTTTGAGTGTTATATATGTATATGTAAGTGTTTAGTTTATAAAACCGTGATTTAATTATCTGAAAATTTATTACGAGAAAATGTCTCTTTAACCACTTAACTCTCTTAAGCACTTTGAACTTTATTGTTTTATATTTTAAATGCATATTTCTGTTTCTTTTAAACATTCAAAACTAATGCAATATCTCTAAAACGTTTTAAAAGCACTAATTGAAGAGCGACAGAGAGAACTCGATTATATTAATAAATATAGATTTATTTTTGATGAAACTGGAAATATGATAATTAACGTTCCGATTTATGTTACGAAATATTATTGCTCAAATCTTTCCAAAAAGAATAATTCTCTTAAAGAAATATTTGAAGAAATATTAAAATTACAGTACTTGGTTCTAAAACTCATATTTATACGTCTTTTGAAACCTACATAAATTCTAGCTTTCAATTTTTTTTTTTTTACTTTGTCTAAATAATCATCTTTGTCTGACATGACTGTTTTATTTATTGTATTTAATATACAAAACATCTAGTTTTATACCAGTTAAAGCTAATTCTAATTGTTTTGAATAAAATTTCAAAATTCACAAAAATTTTTTTTTTCCCCCTTGTATGAATATGAGAACATTTAATTTACATTTCGTCTCATTAATTATAAACTATAAAGTAAAGCCTTTTGTTAAGTAGATTTTACATAATTTTTAAAGATGATTAATTTTTTTGTATTTTCATATATAAATACTATTATATGTATATTTATTTATATTTTATACTTGTAATTATGTTAACTATATACGTAAGAAAGCATTACTGACAGATAATTTCCTATTAATGATTCTGGCTTATCGTTCTTGAATGTACAGGAATGTTCAATAAATATATATATTCCCCCCCTCTGTTTTATCCAAATAGCTTAGCATTTTGATTTTCAATGGGCAAGGAATTCAGGTCCTCTGAGAATTAAAAATCGTTTAATATTTTACTTTTAACTTCACTTAACTTCAAAAATCCGACTCGTTTATTTACATTACACACGTATTTCACAGATCATAGGATGTTGAAATGTAAAAAAAAAAAAAAAAAAAATGTTTTACAGCTGAAGGTCATTTGCGAAAGATTAGAATGTATTTATATAATCTCATTTAGCGGATTAAATGAATCGCAATGAACACAATCATCTAAATTTTGCAATACATTCCTGTCAATGTAGGTAGATATTAGCAATAAGAAGTAATTCTTTTTTCACCAACGCATTGTATTCACTAAATATAAAGATAGTGTGTAAACTTATTTCTAGCTATTAAAATTAAATTGGCTAAATTGTGCCAAACTTTAAAGTTATACTTATTTTTACACCTTTATAAAGTTATTTTTATTGGAGTTATTCTTTGCAAGCAACGCAAATTAATATGTAGTGGGATGATACGAAAATATAAGTCGATTGATATAAAACTGAAATTGATTCATTTTTTACTTATTTCAAGATCTTAATGTCATGTAAATTGCTGGAGCTGACCGCATTTTTTGCAGAACGTTTAGATAAGTGTTTAATGTTCTGTTTGAGAGTTGTCAATGAAAAGTGTCCCAGATTTCAAAGGTGAAGGATTAAGAAGAAAAAAAAGTTAGTCTTTCAAAAAATAAATTAAAAAAAGAAAATGAAAGAAAAGAAAAAAGTAAGAAAAGTTTTCTTTTGAAAAACCATTAGGCGTGGTGGTTAAAATATATGTAATGAGGCTATTTTTCATAACTGACGAAAAATATCTTTTCTACTTCAGTATACATTTTGGTCAAAGAATTTTAAACGCTGAAATCATTGTTTGTATTTATTAAGAAAGTTGCTGACTTTTTCATTGAAAAAGTTGAAAATCCATTTTCGTTCTTATGCATCTTGTTTATTTATTTTGAATCAAATGGATGAAAGAATCATACTTTTTTCGTGTTCATGTATTATAAATTATAAATTTTACTTTTAAATAATGTAAATATATTTATCACTAACCCAGCTTAACTCTGATACTTTTTCACTTATATTGCTTGGTTTTTATTAATATTCTTCTTTTTTTACTATTTTTAAATTTTAAATTTTATACCTAGCATAGTTCAATTTATGATAAATAAATTTTTCAATAAATAAAATAGTTTATTAAGATAATTAATTATTTGAAACATAGTTTATCAAGACAACCTATTTATTTTAAATATTTAAAACATGGCAGAGGATTTTATCGTAATTTATTACAATCACTATGTTCTCTGTAAATGATTGCCATTAATAATAGACCTAAGCTTCGTTGTATTTTACGTTCACGTTGTATTTTACGAATACGTTGTTCGTTGTATTATTATCAACCACATTTGTGTATTATTATTGTGTATTATTACAAAAGAATAATTTAAATTGTTTATAATCACGGATACTTCAAAATATGGACGATGAAAGTATGCATAATGTATTATACATTGATAAGAATGTTTTTATGTTGAGGCTATTGTACAAATTAAAAATGCTTTTCTTTTCACATTTTCAATAACTTTTAACTTTCAAATGTTTTCATTCATAACTCTATATTGATAAGTTTGCAAATGATTAATGTATTTCAAACATTGATCATTTCTAATATTTATAACAGATAATGCATCATAAAAATATATTTTCTTTCTTAAACCAGAAATTCTTAAGAACATTTTTTTTTTTTTTTATTAATCTTACCTAAGACTGTAATTGGATGAATCGTTAAATATCATATGCAGTTTACTCAAAATAGTGTATTGTTAAACGAAATAAAACTTTACATTTTTTTAACCTGAAAATTGTCAAAGAAAGATAATTTTAACTATGGAAGATAATCTTTCTTTATAAGTCTAGCGTGTACAATGTTTTTTTTAAATTTTACAACAATTTTGTACCATACACATAATTAAGTCTCCAAATAAGAAATTTATTTAAATCAAAATTTTTTATTTCAATAAATATTTGCATTGATTTGTCGTAAAAATGCATCCGTGGTTGAAATTTTGATATCTATGTCACAAATTCTTTCACAGAAAATTTAAAACTCAAAAATTATTTCGCAAATACATAATGAACTTCCAAAAAGCTTTCATATGCTTCTTTTTTTCTTTCCTCTTTTTTCTTTCTTTTATTTCTTCCTTTTGTATTTTATTTATTTATTCATTTTATTAATTACTATAATTTTGAAAATTTATTCAATATTTTTTTACAAATTAAATTAAAACATGATTTTTGAGCATAAGATTCCATATAAATTTTATTTCCTAATATATATATAAAAGTTTGACAATTAAAAATAATGATGTTTGTATGTTCCTTCCCTAATTTCAAAATAGTACCAAATTATGAAAATAGTTCTTTTATTTGCATTGCAATGATGAGAACAATAAAAACTTTCTGAAGAATAATTTAAAGCACTTAGTTTAAAATTTTCCTCCGGTACATCTAGGTATTTCGTTTTATCCATGACCCCATCAACAAAAGCTTATTTTCCCACGCCATTTGCAGATATGCAACCCCGTACAAAAACCAAACCACCTCTATGCTTGACAGTGAGAATGGTATTTGGGTTAAGAATACACTAAATATACCTTGGACCATTACTTCCAAAATCATCGAATTAACTTTTATCACTGAATATTACGTTGTACTAGATATATTGAGGCTTTGAAATACGATTTTTAGCTAATGTAATCCTTCTTTCTTGGTTTGCCTTAGAAGTAAAGGATTTTCTTCTAGCTACGTGACCCTTTTATTTTGTTTATCAGATAATTTTCGAGTTGTTTCTGCAGAAATACATCTTCCTATTGCAGTAAAAAAAGATATGGCTATTTTTACTCCACTCACTTGATGAGATTTTCTTACATCTCAATTGATGTTTCTTTTGGTCATCACATTGAATGACTCTTTTTCTTCCTCTTCCAGGTATATTTTCAATTTTTCTAAATTTTTTACACTTCTGGATAATTTTTGAACCCGTCCGTGACTACGTTGATCTCCCTTTTGCAATATTAAGCATAAATTTACCTACCTCAGACATTAGAGAGATAATTTTCGCATTCCAATAATAGCATCAGTTCAAGAGCCCATTTTCACATCTAAAATACTTTTCTCTCTGCTGGAAATTAAATATCAATCAAAAATCAGTGCGAGTATTTTAAAGGAAAAAAAAGAATATATATATATATATATATATATATATATATATATATATATATATATATATATATATATATATATATATATATATATATATAGTAGCTATACTTTATAGCTTTTGCTACTATAAAAATAATAGTAGCAAAATCTTAATTTTATAGTATGTGTACTCAATTTTTTGACTTTAAAATTTGGAGATTAGACGTAACAACTTCGTAAATTAAAATATTATTGTCTCGTCACTTTTCTTTTTTAGTCGAATACATTTTATAATGTACATTTTATATTATTCCAATAAATATTAAATTTGGGTGAATATTTAAACATTGTCTTTAGACCTTTTAAATACCTAGTAATTGATGTACACTTCAATTGGGGGATCACTATATATTTACATTGGAATTTTTCTATTTCTTTTGTGTTACAAAATAAAATTTTGTAATATCAAGGAATCAAAATTCACAAATGAATTTTTTTTTTAGATCACTTGAACACGAATGTTTATTCAGATCGCGCGTTTTTGATTCAAAATTTGATCATATTTTATTAATTTAGCAAATGTAAAATATTATAAAATTTATATTTTTATTTCATACCCTTAAAATTTAATATATATGCGAGAACCTTATTCAGTGTGTTTTTACATTTGCCATTACATAAATTCTTTCACTACGTTTAATATATATGATTAAGAAAATTTTGTTTCAATCAAATACCATTTTCCACGTGAGCTCAAGACAGAATTCCGTTAAAATGGAGTTATAATCGTTTGGCTGCTATTATGATAGAATAGAAATAACTAAAAATTCCAACAAAATGCAATATATATATCTTCTGATAAAATTTAATAAATAAATATTGAAATAAAAAGATTTTAAAAACCCGTATCTTTTGCTGTTGTTTATGTTGTTAAAATCTAATTTATGCCTTTACATACACACACATGAATACAAATATTTTCTAGCCTTAAAAAGTAATAACATTTATTGTTAGACGGTTAAACCTTGCGATTATCTTTGTGAATCATATTGATATTTACAATTTACGGAACATTATCAGACCAACCATTTAGCGGCTGCCACGTCACTCGCGACCGCGTCAATTTCCGTTTGTGCCGTGTCGTCATCCGCTAGGAAAAAGAACGGGAAAATTTTCTTGGGGAAGATGTTATATTTTGGAATTTTCCACAATAATGATGTTTAAAATATTTCTGAAGAGTTTATAGGAGGGAGGGGGAGATGAACATTCACATATAATTACCATAATTTTTACAAAAGTCTAATTTAAAAATATAAAATTGTATTAACTGTAATTGATTCGAATCTGTTCGAAATGGATGCTTATTCAAAAAAGGAATTCTAAAGTTTTTATCATAGAATTTTCGGGAAAAAACTAGCTCGTATTAGTCTCTCAATTATTTTTTATCAAATATACCTTAAATAATGTATGAAACAATTTTCCGATTGCAAGACTTGCTGCCGTTTTTGGAGATCTAATCTCATATAAGAAGAACCTTTAGATATTAATTAGTTTAAATAAACTATAGTTTATAAATTTAAATTATGCAAAACTTTTTGTTGAAGAATTTATAAATCCAAAAGAGAGAAGGCATTTTATCTAAAAGAAATAAATGGGTAAATATTTTCGAAGTAATAATAGTTTCGATACAAAAAAAAAAGTAATATTGACTCAGTTTTCTCAACTTTATATTGATAAATATAGGGGTAGTTTAGTAGTATATTTTTTATATTCATAATTTAATGTAGTATAAAAATATTAGAATTCAAAGTCCTTTAGTAGTTTTAAACATTTTTATCTTTTTTTCATTTCAATTGTTTTATGATACATGCGTGCTGCAACATATGATACCAGAGTTATGAACAGATAGATCTCTTCATATCTCTTCAAATTTTATTTATTCAGGAAGTACAGTGATTATGCTTAAGACTTTAATTTTTGCATTAAAAGTTTTTTTTTCTTGTTAAAGTAATATTTATTTTTAAAATATATTTATACTTTGAGTTCTCAACACAGAAAATTTTGAGATTTGAGGATTGGAAAAAAAATAAAATGTAATGAAAAATATTTGCTTTTCTTTAAAGTTATATGTATATTGAAAAGTATTTGCTTTTATTTTCTTTTAATTTCTGGATCAATTAGGTATAAATTGTAGAATACTTGTTGCAAATATAATTTTATTTCAGATATTATTATTGATATACAATCTACAATCAATCAGATAAAAACAAGAAATAATAATAATATGAATTTTTCTCTTTCAAAATTTATATTTGTCTTAATTATCCAAAGTAATGAAAATATCTTCAATTGTTGTAAAAATTTAATAGAAATAGTTGAGAAGATGTTTTAATATATTGTTTTTAGTGTTTATTTTTCGAGAATTTTTTAGCTTTTATCGAATTTCAGTTCTAGTGAATATATGAAAATTTCTTCCACCCACTCACAGATTCGGTCATCCGAAAGTTTCTTAGATAAGCACATCTGCCAATGTGGGCATAAAATTTGTAAACACAATTTAATTAATCATGATTATATTGAATAATTTAAAT